>CM019747.1:4554255-4796350 GCA_009761775.1 Ficus carica | reverse complement strand
GTGGAAAACTTGAAACAAAGTTTGAGGAAAAGAAAAGGAACACAGAGAAACTGTAAGTGAGAAGAATCCATGGATGAAAATTGATGTGGTTCTTGAAGATAGCCATCAATATGGTTTCTATGATTCTTTCTGTGATGAGAAGAAGAGAAAACTTGGAAATATAGTGCAAGAAGAAGACTTGGTCATAAAGGTCAAATGTTTGTTTTAAAAGGGTGCAATATTTCCACAAACCATGTCTAGATGTCTAGTCTAGTTGTGTACATAGTTTTTTTCTATGAACAAAGACATGTCTACATACGTGTCTTGCAGTGATCATCACAACTGGTGATAGGCAACAATTTCCAATTCTACAACTGGTGATAGGCAACAATATCCAATTCTACACCAATTAAAATATTGTATTAATTTAAAAAACATGTTTTATCCATTAAATAATTATATCATCCCAATTAAAAGACTATTTTTACTGAAATGCCTTCATAGTATTGGACAAGAAAAAGAGAACATATATTTTGAGTCGAATGGTTGTTGTTTTCGGGCAAGTCTTTTGCTATTTACTATATATATATATATATATATTATATATTTTTTTTTTTTTTAATTTTTTAATTTTTTTAATTTAGGCTCAAGAGCTTAGTAGTTTGCAGTAATATAGATACATCTTATTTTGTCATAACACCGTTGGCCGGCAAAAGATAAAGCATGGGGTGCAATGTCTTAATTAAAACAAGAATAATTGGCCTAAATAGTCATTGAACTCATTCAAATGTGATAATTTGTTTGTTTGTTTTTTTTTTTTTTGGTTGAAATAACCCTAAACTCCTATATTTTTGTCATTTCAGTCCTTTCCGTCTGATTCCGTTAAAAAACTCATGAATGATCACTTAAGAAGTGCGCTTTGTACTTTTTGAAGGAAAATACCCCTAAAAAGATGAAAATACCCTTATTCTTATAAGAACATTTAAATAAAAAAAATAAAGAGGAGAGGCCTCTCTCTCTCTCCCCTCCCCTCCCTCTCTCAACACCCCCCCACAGATCCGACACCAACGTCGAAGCCGGAGGTCACCAAATCGTCATCTTTTAAAGAGTTCAGGGACTATTTGGGTTAATTATTCTTAAAATAAAACCCTTTTTCTTGTTAAAATATAAAAATGGTGTTTTCTTTTCTGTTTTTTTTTTTTTCGGTTGTTCTCAAAATTTGTATATTTTTCTAACTCAAAGTTTATAATATTAGTACGAATAAATTTTCTTTTCATTTAAGATAAATGGTTGACTTGGAAAAATGGGGGTTCCTCGTCAATCCCGTCATCAACACGATGGACAAGAAAAACAAGGCAATGACACCGTTTGAAAAGTATGTAATTAAGAGAAAGATGCCTTCTTATTAGGGAAAAAAATAAAAGATAAGACAATAGAACACCGTCAACAAAAAGACTTGGAGAAAAAAAAAATCTAAACGGTGAGAGAAACTTTAAGGGAAAAACTATGTTGAACTCTCTATTATTTTTTTAAATGTTTTTTTTTTTTTGAATGTTTTCGCGACCATGAAAAGACACATAAGTCAAATCCGTCACAAACATGAAGAAAAAAGTTATCTTCCAGTAAGTAAGTTAAAAAAATTTTGTGACTAAAAAATTGTCTTCAAACTTGCTTTGTTTACTCGGCAATGGCTCTCTGTCAACCTAGATCGTCAAGATGTTGCACAATAATTATATTTAATCATACATTAAAGGAAAAATGTCAAAAATTTCTAATAAATTATGTCACCAGGTAAAGATGTCCCCTGAATTTTGAAAAGTATATGTTGTATCCCATAAACTTTGACAAGTGTGTCATATTGTCCCCTATAATGAATTTCGTAAAAACTTTAGACGGATTTGTTGACTTTTCAAGGTAGTTCTGATTTTTATAGTTAATTGAATGTCCTTCCCTCATTTTTTGCCGTCATTGTCTTTGTCTTTTAAGAGGAGTTCTTTAAGTTTCTGTGAAGCTAGGAAAAAAAATCTTAAAAAAAAAAAAAAAAAACCAAAACAAAACAAAAAGAAGACATTCATCTTCACATAATGTCGTTTCATTGTTGTGCTTCCAGTTGGGATAAGTTCATCATGTTGGAGGATCCGCAGCTTCTTCGGTCTTCCGGGTTGTTTTCTATTCTTAGGCTTCATCAAAAGAGTCTTCTCACTAAAGGGCTATTCATCTCGTGATCTTATTGCACAAATCAATTGGGTTTTTTTTTTTTTTTTTCTTTTTTTTTTTTCTTTTTCTTTTGGGTAAAGAAAAGATGAATCAATTAGATTAGTTAAGAAATTGAATAAATTGTCAATTTTACCTTTTTTATGTGCATTACAAGTGCAAATCCGTTCAAATTTTTTACAGAATTCATTACAAGTGGTAATATGACACACTTGTTAAAATTTAAGAAGCACAATAGACACTTTTCAAAATTTAAATGGTATCTTAACACTAATGATAAAGTTTAGGAATAATTTTTAATATTTTTCCTGTATTAAAATAAATTACTACTATTATTAAAACGAGAGAAGAAAGCAAAGTCACTGATTGGACCAAGCACAGCAACAATGTGAGCCGGTATTGGGACATTCCCTCTGCTATTCTTGTCCACAGAGAAATTTGTTCACATAAAAAATTTCCACATAGGATGCTGAAAGAAAAGTCAATACAGGAATATTTCCGGTTTTTAAATCTCTTTCTTTTGGACATTGGAGTAAAAACATAAGAAATTTCGTTGGTTTTGTCACCGAAAAGTACAACAATTTTAAAAATTGCTGTTTTTTAAACCGTCTTATAAGTTTTAGGGGTGGGAATTTGGGCCGGCCAAACGGGCCGGCCCGCGGCCCATAATTTAGGCCCGGCCCACATTCTATCGGCCCGGTAAAAGCCCGGCCCGATAGTAATAGGCGGGCTGGGCTCTCCTTTTAGGCCCGGCCCGGCCCGAATATTTAAGCCCGATGGGCCGACCCGGCCCGTCCGTTATTAAAAAAAAAAAAAAAATTAAAAAGTTTAATTATAATATTAACTAACTAACTAACATTATATTATTAAGTACTAACTAAGCAATTATAATATAAATATAAATATAAAAATTAATAGAAATAGTATAATAAAATTTTTTAAACAAAGTATAAAATTTTTATTTTTTTATCTAAGATAAAATATTAAGATAAATTATTAAATTATCAAAATATATAAATTAATTCAAAAATTATAAATAAAAAATAAAATTTAAACAACTACTAACTAATATATTTTTAAAATTTTTATTACAAAAATTATATATATTAAATATTAATATTATAATATTATATTAAAAATTAAAAAATTAAAAAAATTAAAAAAAAAAAGCCTGACTTGCCAACGGCTATTATATAGCCGTTGGTCACTTGGTCTGGGCACTCGACAACGCCAACACCAACAGCTATATTAATATAGCCGTTGCCAGACTTGCCCGTTGCCATTGGTCCAATCCATTTTTTTTTTAATAATAATTTTTTTATTAAAAACTTCATTCTCCCATTCTATGAATACCCTTCAACTTTTCTCATTTTTTAAAACATCTTCTCCCATCTCTCCTTTAAATCTCTTATTCTCTAATTTCTTTCTCTATATTCTCTTATTTCCAATTTCTCAATTCTCATTATTCAATAATTAATATTCTATAATTTTTTTGTCTAATCTCCTAAATTTATAATAACTCATATTCTCATTATTTTTATAATCTCATTCTTGTTATTTCTCTACTTTTTAATAACTCATATTGTCCATACTTATTATTTCTAAATTTTAAATTTCTACTTACTTTTCTACAAAAAAAAAAAAAAAAATCCAAATGTTCAACAACCAATTGTTGATCTTGATGATGATTACTACGGGATAGATGACCGCGGCATCGAAGAAGTGGAGATTTCCCGTATGGAGGCTGGCGACAATGTCCCTGATCTCAGACGTAGGAGTTTCAATACTCCAATACCACCAAGTCCAATGTTGGCACCATCAAGAAGTAGTTCGGGAAGCATCAGTTGTCCACCAAAAAAGCAAAAAAGTACTACTACTAGAACCACTTCATGTGCTTGGCAATTCTTCGACGCTGTGCTGAAAGAGGACTTCGGCCCCGACAGTAAAAAAATCAAACAAGACTAGCAAAATGTAAGTATTGCCAAAAAACTTTGACTGCTAACAGCTCAAGTGAGACTCGCCACTTATTAGCCCATGGTGAAAGATGTGTTGAAAAACATTACAAGGGAAGGGAGCCGACGCAAAGCACTCTAAAATTCAACTCCGATGGCTCACTAGGTACTTTTTTCTTATGATCTCATGGTAGCTAGAGAATCTCTAGCTCGTTTAATTGCCTCTACAGATTTACCTATTAGTTTGTGGTGAAAATACTTTTTATGAAGAGCATATTCAAATATATTTTTGTCCACAATTTAAAGCCGTTACTAGAAAAACTATTAGGAGTGATATTATATCTTATTATAATAAAAACCCACTACATTATATCGTATATGAATACAAACAACATTTTGTATTGCATTGACATCTGATATTGGGCTGCTAGGTCAAACCAAGATTATATTAGTATAGTTCACACTTATTTAGATCTCCCAGTGGCAATTACAAAAAAGAATTATGGCTTTAGACTTATTGATCAATCTCACAATACTTTAAATATTAATGATAATATTATGAGTGTTTTAAATGAATTTGACATTAGCAATTGTATTATTTCAATCCCCCTAGATAATGCTTCGGCAAATACCGCTGCAATTCGTTTTGCTTGAGAACAACTTGTCAGAATATATTGGTGGAATTTTATTACATCAACGTTGTGCATGTCATATCATCAACCTTATTGTAAAATCAGGTATGAAGTTGGTAAGTAGTAACATTGAAAATATTCATATGCTCTCATTGGATACATAATCAAATCCTTGCATTGCTGAGTTAGAGGTATTGCAAAGCAGAAAGTTTAAAACCTCGAAAATTTGGGACTGATATGCCGGTAAGGTGGAACTCAACTTATTTAATGTTGAAAAATGCAATAGAATATAAGAATGTTATTTCTATATTTTATAATACAAAGAATAATATGATTTTAGTATCTGATGTTGATTGGTTATGTGCTGAAAGAATGATTTATTTTTTAAAAACTTTTTATGATGCTACTGTTTTATTGTCTGGTGTTTATTATCCCACTTCTCCACTAGTTTTCACCAATTAATGCTTATTTCTTCATTGTTTTTCTGAATATAGAAGTGATGATTTATTTAAACTAATAGTAGAAAAAATGGAGAAAAAGTTTATGAAATATTGGGATCACAATAACATGCCTTTATTATATTGCCTTGCCATTGTTTTAAATCCTATAGTTAAATTAAATGGTCTTTATAATGGTCTTACTCATATTTCTGAACATATGAATGTAGATTTTGCTTCAACGTATTCTTTAACATTTAATAACACTAAATGCAAGTTATTTGAGATTTTTGCAAGTTATCAGAATAAATTCGGGCAGCAAGTTAACATGAAACCGAAGAAACTCTTCCAACTGCTGGTGATCGGAAAAAAAAAAAATTTTGGGTTTTTTCTCTGCTCCAGCAAGATCGGCTCTTCATCAAGTTCGAGTGTTACTCGTCCACTTTCAGCAAGTTCAACTACCACGAGTACGACACTCGGAGCTCAAAAAATACTTAGATACAGATTTTTCACTGCTAGACTCAACTACAAATAATGAAGATTTCAAAATTTTAGATTGGTGGAGGTTGCAGTCGACAAATTTTCCATTGCTTTCCCGTTAGCACGTGACATCTTAACTATTCCTGTTTCGACAGTTTTCCTTCTGAATCAGCATTCAGCAAGCTGGAAGGATAATTGAAGATCCGGAGGACCTCATTAACACCTGAGATGGTCGAGGTGCTTACATGCCTAAAAGATTGGGAACATGCAGATAAAAGGTTACAATATACAGTAGAAGATCAAGAAATACTCCAACACTTTAACGAATGGTCATAATCGATGACGATGATATTGACAATGCTCCTGGGGCTCCCTCTTCCGGTTGCTGATCTGATTGATATATTTTTTTCATTGTAAGAATTGTAAATATGAATTAAGATTGCACTCTTTTTTCTTACTGAGGTTTTATATCTAATGGGTTTTACTTAGTAAGTTTTTAATGAGGCAATCATTACATCAATAAAATTTTAATTTCATTTTATATTCTCTTTTTGTATCCTTATTTTTTTTAATAAAATTTATAATTTTTATTATGTGCTTAATTTATTTTTCAATTTAGTAATATTTAATCAAAATAACTTCTAAGCAAACACTGATAATAATTTAATCTTAAACAACTAAAATTAAAATTTAATTATAATGTTAAGTTAACTAACTAACTAATATTATAATTATTAAGTATTAACTAAGCAATTATAATATAAATATAAAATAAAAATTAATAGAAATAGTAATAAATTTTTTTCAACAAAGTATAAAATTTTTTATTTTTTATCTAAGATAAAATATTAAGATAAATTATTAAATTATAAAAAATATACAAAGTTAAAATAAAATTAGGGCCGGGCCGGGCCCGCCGGCCCTCTCTCAGCCCGCGGGCTGGGCCGGGCCGGGCTTATATTTTAAAAAATCAGGCCAGGCCGGGCCGGCCCGAATTTTCACACGGGCCGATTTTTTGAAATAAATCGATGGGCTCGGGCCGGGCCGGGCCGGGCCGGACGGCCCGAATTCCCAGCTCTAATAAGTTTTAACATTTTAGTACCACTAATACATCAAACATTCAACAGTCAGAGAGATAAACCTCCAATGGCAGATTAAGACTTCTGCGCCTTCGAAGATCATCTCAAATACATTGGTCTATGTTAATATTATACTTATTGCATGACAGTGTAAAAAATAATATTATCTTATGTTTTATATGTTTCAATGCATAATAGTTTTACCTTTGTTGTCATTATTATTGTGCTTTTTAAATTTATAATAGAGGAACATTTAGTATTAAATGAATAAAATGAAAATATTGTAATATTAATGACAAAATCAATCGAGAAGAATCAAATGTTAAATTTGACATTAGCTATACTTTGTGGTAAATTTATTACAAATTGCATATGGTAAATTTGACATCAATATAACACTCAATTATACAATCGTTTTTTTTTATTTAAATGCCAAATTTACTATTAATGCAATCTTTTTAACACTACATTGGAGATACTCTAAGAGCATTTGTAATAGAGTATCAAACAAATATACCAATGCAAATTTTGGCAATTGAGCGAAATTTTACTCTAAAGTGTTATCTTGGTTGCAAATTTGACAAATGCGAAATTTAGTGACAAATTTTTCATCAAGTATAACAAATGATAAATTTAATATTGATTATAAATGGCAATTTCCAAATTATTTAAATACTAATTACAATTTTACTTTCCCTATAAAAAAAACTTTAATTCCCTAAACAAAAGACTTTAATTTAACAAATACTTAGCATTAATGCTCCCTAAACTTGTTACGCTTGAAAATTTGTCCTCCAAAGTTTTAATTTTGACAATTTTGCCACATAAACTTTATAAATTGTTACAATGTACCTATTTTAGTTAATTTTACCACTAAATAAAAGATTTAAAATTGGAAGATTTGCATTAGGGTTGGTATTAGATTTGAAAATTTTTGATTGAAAATAGGTTTTTTTCCGTTTTCACATGAGGCGTACGTGGGTTTTTTCAAAACTAATTTAATAGAAAATTAATTCATAGGGAGTACACTGTAATAATTTAACAAGTTCAAAGGCAAATTGGTAAAATTAGAAACTTGGGGTAAGTTGTCAAAATGTGACAAACTTAAACGGCATTAGTACTAAATACCCTAAGGGTGCAAACATTTGAATCATAAATTACAATTCAATTTTTGACTTTTTTTGAAAACCAACCTTAATTTCACTTTTCACACAATTTATAACTCAAACTTTAAAAGTCCATAACTTTATATATACAAGTCCGAATGAGATGATTTTTGTTAATTGCATAGAATTTCAAAATAACGAAATAAGTTCTATATTGATATTTTTTTCTCGAATATATTTCAAGTTTTACACTTTTTAACTCCAACCATTCAAATGCTTCACCAAACGTAAAATTTAATTCAAATCCAAATATTATAATACAAACCTTAACATCAAACACATGCTAAAATTTACTGACAATAAAAAAAGATAGCTATAACATTGAAAATAACATCATACATTTAAACAGAGTCTCAAAAATGTCTTTTTTTTTTTTTTTTTTTTATAATAACAATACAGCATTAGCATTTACACATGTATTAAAGATTGTCTAAGCTAGTTACATATCAGCCAAATTACGTTTGGTAACTACATTAGCTACTTAACCGTTGTACTAGTCTGTGGTGCATCTTTCATTTTAATTTTTAATTTAAATTTTTTTCAAACCTATTTTCATTGTACAGCTATTAACCCTCGGCTATGGCGCCCTCCTTCCAATTGGTACCTTTCAGCATGTCATCACATCAATGTCGAGGGAACAAAGAAACTTTTTTACCATAGTTTAAATTAAACTAGAATTAAGTAGGCAAAAAAATTTCACCTACACTTCATAACTATTTAAATATACCTCCATTACCAACAATTTCATGAGCAGATACTCTATAAATTTACCTCAATTCCAATTTCATGAACAGCAGGCACCTTAGACCCTGTAAACCCATCCATATTTTCTTTTTATGTACAATATCGGAAAATGCATGTCCGGAAACAGAGGGGTATACGCAAAATATGCTCTATAAATTACGTCTAGGTATTTGAATTGAAGAAAGAAGCCTAAATTTTTATAATGTTTTAAGTCAACTAATCAACCTCATCATGAAACTGGAAGCATTCACGGAGCAGCCTGTGGTTTGCGACCCATTTCTTGTTCACATTCGCGGTTGGAGAAAGAAATTTCTGACAGTCCTCAACTCCGATTTGAGAAAATTCCTTGACAAGCGTATTCATGTACCCAGCCAGAGAGTCTTGGAACTGCCCTTGAGCAGCTCTTGTCACCCTCGTCGACATCCTGAACCCCACCTTTGACCAAACATCCAACTTGAGCACCATCCATGTACGCTTTACATGCAACCAGAATATCATGAGCATGGTTGAAGAAATGTCCCATCACAAAATCCTCGAAATGCTGAAACGAGACAGAATTCAAGTCTCAAAAGTTAGATTTTAAGTAACATGACTAACATGAATGTTTGGAAATGTAACCTGCACAGAAAATACTGTTCCGAGAGGCATGGTCACAATTTTTTTTTAAAAAGAGCCAACAGAAAACAATTGTGAATCTTTCCATAGAAAAATGTGAAATTGAGTGACAACGGGTTACAAGTCACAAAGTTTACCTTTGGAGGTCTTTTAATAGAGTACATCATTGGTCTGCAGCGATAGGATAAATGTGCTCTCATTGTACTGCAGGGACCGCTTTTCACCAGCTACCGACCCATTCATTGATGCAAATCCAGGTTCATTAAAATACGGTTTGGTATTCAAAATCAGCCCTTGTATAGAAACCAAAACTTGCAACATGGTTGATGTACCAGGGAGCCACTTCTCATTCCTATCGCCGGACCAGGTATTAAGTAGACTGAGGCATACTTTTCCACAATTATACAAATTTGGATTTAGTCGAAGGCCACCAGAGTGATAATGGACATGCTGGAGTAAGCAAATTCCTGTAAGTCTTATGACGTACAGAGATAAAAAAAAAAAAAAAAAAAAAAAAGAATGCCTCAATCTCAAGGACTGATACATACCGGTGGTACATTGGGATAGCCGCTGGGGAAGAAGACATCAAAGAAGAACAAACCGTCATGGTACGGAGTACCCTCTGCTCCAACTATGACAGCTCTCAAAAGATCCATTCTTGACTCATAAACCCTGACAAATATAGTATCTGCGGATACAAAAAAAGTGGACAGGAACAAACAAAGCAAATTAATATCTTTCAAAATCTGGATAGAAAAGAAGAGACATTGAAACAAGCGGTACAGAAGAATAAGCTAAAGCTTTATGATAACCATTCTCCAGAAACTCATATATCAACTATCAATTTCCCTTATAATTAAATAGTTATTCTCAAACTGCAATACCAAATAAGAAGGATACATCATTCAACAAGAAATCCCCTTGCACCACAAAAGACAGAAACATATGGCACAAGGACTGACCAGGCAAATCCTTCTCCAGAATTTTCCACTCCTCCTGAATTCGCTTTGCCCAATTCTTCGACGACTGACAGAAAAAGAGTATACAAAATTGTACAAGGTTTAAATTGGCCATTTAAAAAAAAAAATGACAAAACCAAAAATAAGACTGTGCAATACATCATCTAAGCTTACATGCTTCGCAGAACCATTGCCGGTATAGTGATGGTCCGAATGATCCTCAACAGTATCAAATTGTTTGAAAAGCTGGAATTTCCTCAGAATTTCATCTTTATCCATGATTGGTTTTGCTTCAACATCATTTGTTGAACTACCTACTACAGCATCATTCTTTAGATTACGGTGAAAATGTCCAAACCATAGGTGCATATCTGCTGGGTCTTGAGGATGATATGCCGGACCCATTGGAGGATTAAAACTTGGATGAGCAAAATGGTTAAACATAGATGACTTAAAACTAGCTTTGAAAGGTGCCTGTGCCCAAGGGAGAGATGGTCCTACTCCGGAAGGAAGTTTTGAGATGTCTACATAGCTTGAACTGTGAAAAGTATTTGTACCGACTTGTTTCTTTATGTTGTCAGGAATATGAGGTTCCCAAAAGATGGCTCAACTCCAGAAGGGAGCTTCTTTACTCCAATCGGAGTTACAGGATCATAATTAGTTGAACTACTCAAATTATGTTGCTTCTTTTTATACTGGAAAGGTCTCCGCCACCGAGATTTAGATGCTACCCCAAGTGGGAGATTAGGAGCAGACCCTTTATGTTGCAAAGCAGTTGCCTTCTTTTTACTTTGGGAAGTTTGCGATAGAAACCAAGGTGCTGATAGATCCACTTCCATAGGATGCTTTGTAGAGTCCATTTGAATTGGCAAGTTTGAACTACCACCAGAGATTGAATCCATGATGAAATGTTCTGATCCTGATAACCAAGCAGGTGAAGATGAATTTATCCCAGGGGGATCGACGGTACTCGATTGAATTGGAAATGGAGTTTGAACAGAACTACTTCCAGTTCCTGAAATAGTTTTCTTCTTACTTTTTGGAGGACCGAACATAAAAGGATTGGTGCTTCTATGCCAGGAGGAATATCGACATTATCAAAGTGAGCTTGTAACATAGCATACTCATCAATATCCATAAAATCTTCAGAATACAGATCGATGTCATCATTGTCATCATCAAAAGATGCATCAGAACTCTGACCATCAAGGTTGATTACGTTATCCGCTGCTGGGTAAAAAGTCTTAGAAGCCTCAACCCCATTAAATGATCCAAATGCTTCCACACCAGCAAGTCCAAAAGGATTGACCATAGCTTCCTTGAATGATAAAAACAACATAAATTAAACATAGTGAACATAGTTTCAGCTTAAACTGGACATATATTGTTGAAATCAATTGATACAAAAGGACAAATATTTTTTTTAAGTTAGTCACAAACCTCAACTGAATGATCGCTGTATCCATCAGAAACAAAATCTATTGCCTTTCCCTTAAGATTTTTCTCATCTACCTCACCAAATAACATGAGATCAACATTATCTTCCTCTTCCTCTTCGTCAAGTTCAATCACATCATGCAGCATAACCTAAGAAAATATAGAGAAATTAATCTTACAATGGTCGACAACACATTGAATCTTCTAACCAGATCTTAAGAAATTTGAGAAGAAAATCCAGCATTAAGAAAAGATTGATAGATGCAACTTAACAGCACGAGTGATACAAGAGATGGAATAATGATAAAATCATGAGTTCTTTTTCCAGAAATACCTATTTTGGAACTATAATTATCATATTGCATCTTCTAATGACGTTTCTCCTAACATTCTTAATTTTCTTGGTGTATTGCTTATAGAATGGAATCAATATAGCCTATCAGGTTATCACTAGCTAAGCACTCGCACATTCCCCCGATGAAAAAGAGATGCTCTAGCAGTTACAACCCACTTGACCAGCTGGAGATTTTTGAAGAAAAGAATATGTCATTGTAGATGACAGTAAATTAGTAGAAAAGCACTAGTGGTCACACGATTTAATGTTTCCTAAAGAAAAAGAAACCAATCCGATGTGTATGAAAACAAAGTCACATGATCTCATCCCTTTGAAACGCAATGCTCGATGCCTAATTCACCAACTCCACAATATGAAAATTATGTCAACAGTGATAATATGTCTAAAAGTAGCCAATTATAGCCCAATATGAAATTTACATCAACGGCGACAATAAGACCAAATGGTAATAGCCAATAGTGCAAAACAGGATAGCAAGCATTCCAATCCTTTCACCCTTTATTCTACCACGTTGATTGATTGGAAAATGTATCAAGCACAACATATTGTCAACAAAATTTAACTTTTTGAAAGGAAATAGAGAGAGAAATGACAACCAACTTCCATTGCAGAGGTCTAAAGTTTGAACCCCAAATAATTAACAAAAAAGAGATAGAATAAACACGACATAAATATAGCCATTCACAAAAACCGTGTAACACCAAACCCAAATTCCGTAGTACAAAATGTAGAGGAAAGTCTCAAAACATTTTCTTTTACAATACCCTCTAAAATCCTTAACACTTACTTAGCACAACAGCATCCATATCACAAACACGAAACTTCCGATAAACGACATGAAAACAGAAACCTAGCAGTAGACAAAATAAAATTCTAAATACCACCAGAAATGTGTGCGTTTGTAGCAAAAGTAAGCAATTCAATTTCAAGTCTCAGCTTTTGCAAAGCGATCACATAACAATGTGCTAATCAGCTAACACATGGTTTACCAAAATCAGATAATTTTTTATTCATTTCCAACCTATAAAAGACATGAATTTTAACCCAGATTTAAAATAAATAAAAAATCAATCAAAACAACAAACTTTAACCGAGTTAAAAAAAAAAAAAAAATCGATCAAAAGACAAATTTCAGTTCATTTCAGAAATCAAGCCCGATAAAAAAAAATCAAAGAATTTCGATTGAACAAATTGATCAAGAAATTGAGAGGAAAAAAAAGGATCGCTGAGTTAACCTCTTTGTGTTTGAGCATTCTCGGCGGCCGAGGCACTGGAGGCGGGATTTCGACGACGTCGGGATCCATAGACGAGGGATTGCCGTTTCCTGGGAACAATCGCGTCCTGTTTGGAGAGCGAGAAAGTGAGGGAAAGTCTAGACGATTCGAAAGAGAGAGAAATAGAGAGAGAGCTAAAGAGTTTATTTTTTATTTTTATTTTTTTTGAGACGGAGAGTGTAGAAAGAAATAGAGAGAAAGAAATATAGAGAGAGAGAGAGAGAGAGAGAGCAAGACTCGGAATTCTGAAGGACGCAATCGGGAATCGGCGGCGGCTCCGTCAATCAGCTTGAGTCGATCTATTCTATCAAAGAGGAAACGAGAAATGAGCAGAGAGAATCTTGGCTCGGCTAAATGGGCGGCGGCTCGGCTTAAATAACCAAAAATGGGCGTTAGATTTTCCTTTTTAGAGAGAGAAAGAGAGAGAGAGAGAGAATTAATAATATTATATTAATACACACACATAGAGAGAGAAAGATTAGAGAATTTTGGCTTGGTGGCTTCGCGCCTTCTGTGATGAACAGATCAACCTTGATCGGGACGACAAGTGAGAAGGGCAGTGTCTTTCTCAGAAAGTGCCCACGTTTTTCAACATTATTACCGTTTTATGCCACTACCACTTGAGACCTGGGCTTCAGTTGTGGGTCCCAGTTCAGTAATCTTTAGTTTTTATCAGAGAATCTGGACCGTGCGATGTTGAGACTTGTTGGTTGCTAATTGGGTGACGCTGCAGTAGAAGAGCACCGCCCAATCAATCTTAGCGACCAAGATACTGAAGAGTAGACTGACTGACCAATGCGATTTTCCTTTTTTTTTTTTTTTTTTTTTTTTTTTTGGGAAATATGAGGAGTGGATTAGTCAACCGCTAGGATCAAATTGGGGCCCACAGTTTTCAGTTTGGTTGAGAAAATGGTGGGTCCAGTTGGCGCTGCTTTATCACTGGATGAGTCATCAGGAGCAATAAGAGAATCTCCACGTTTGATAGGGGGAGTCACGGGCAGTGGGCCCAAACATGCAGAATGGCCACGTCAGATGAATTTGCTCCTTATGGGAAATAGAATGGTTAATTACTTTTCTTATTTGGTGTTGGTTAAGACACGTATTCAAAAGGGCAATTCTAGGGCCATTACTAAAATAGAGACTAGCACATTTGATCACTCTCTTCCTTTCAATTTTTTTAGAATAATCTTTTTCAGTTTTCCAATTAAATAATCTTTTTTTTTTTTTTTTTTTTTTTTTTTTTGTGTACATATTCTTCTCTGCTCATCAGCATTATATCCTAATCTGAGAAATTAGGAATCTTTTTTTTTTTTTTTTTCCTTCTTCTTGTCTGCCTCACTTTCTCTCCCTCTTCTCCGCAGGATCTTCAGTGCCCATTGAGGAGAAAGATCGGTACCAACATGTCCGCGAAGCAGATCAACAAATCGAAGAAACAAAACTGATTTCAAAAAAAAAAAAAAAAAACACGGTTATGTTTTACTTTAAAAACGAATAAAAAAATGGCAAAGTTAAAAACACCAAATTCTCCATAGCAGCCCCCTAGAACTCCACAACGCCACACACCGCCGCCGGCAAATCGGCCACCCCAAGTAGTCACCGTCGTTGGATCCTCGGCCTCCCCACGAGCTCGTCGGCGTTGTCGAATCTGTCCTATCCGAACCTCTTCTTACCCGACGGCGGGTCTTCGACCTCCCCACGACCTCGTTGGCGTCGTAGCCGACAACCTCCCAGCAACTCTTGGTCCTCCTCCTCTGACGGCAACGTGACCGTATGCAAGCTCTAGAGACTCGATCTAATCTCTCTTCTTGGTGGAGAACCAAAAAAGAAGAGGCTGTTTGTTGCTTAAAAACGACGTCGTCGTTCATCAGGTGTAGCTAATGTCTCAAAATTTAGTGGGTCGAAACCCTTTTTTTTTTTTTTAACAGTCCAAGAGTAGGACCCATCGCAAATCCAACCAACAGCAACCGTAGGATCTGACCCTATAGACGTGAAAAAAGCTATTTACCACATTATAGAACGTCCCATTCAAAAATGATAATTCCAATGATTCTTTGAATATAAGGTCTTTCCTTAAAATAAAATAAAATAAAATAAAAAGTCTTTTTACGTTAGGCACTCCATTTATGGGGTGTTTTTTTACGGTTAAATCTATCAAAAATCATATTAAAATTGATAAATTATTTGTTTGATTTCTGATCTTTTTACAAATTTATAATTTGATCTCTTTTTATTTTGTTTAAACGTCCTTAAATTCTTTTAAAAAGTATAATTTGGTCTTTTTTTTTTTTTTTTACTAATAGATGTTAAAAATTAAATAAAATAGATCATATATATGACACGTGTAAGTTGAATCATGTAATTTCTTTTCTCAATTATCATTTTTTTCAAAAAAAAAAATTTGTTATGTAACCCTATTATTATTTAAAATCTACTTTTTTATTGACATTTGTCTATTGGTCTTAGTTTTGTTTATAAAAAGTTGAAAGAAGTGTTTTTAATCGCTAAGATTTTGACATAATAAAATAGGGTTATAAATTGATATCTTAATGATAAATTTTAACATTTAGATTAAAAAAAAAAATCATTCAAATGGAGCGCTATATTTCATGTCAAATTTACCATAGTCAAACTCCTTCGTAAATTTGTCACAAAGTATAATTAATATCAAATTTAACATTTGCTTCTTATTGATTGGTGTTTTGACTTTTTCATGTAATCATTATAATATTGTCATTTTTAAAAAAAATTTTAAATACAAAAAGTTCACTTTTATAAGTTCCAAAGAATAATAGTAATAACAAAAAGTCCATATATCATTAGATTAACATCACACATATGAACATAAAATGGGATGATGTTTTTTTATACTCTTTTGTAATAAATGTAGTATTTACATGAGCAAATACATTAAAGATAGTCTAACTCTTTCAAGATAAATAAAAGTGCTCAACGGATTTAAGATAAAACCTTAAACGTAAGATATTGCATAAATCTCCAAAATAGAAGTTATGATTTTACAATAATATTTCCCTGTCATATCCTCTTTTTATCCCATGTGAAAAGGCTTTTAGGTGGGTCTCTTCGAATTACAATTTGTATTGTATTTCAATAATTGGAAAACAAAAATCTACTTTTACCAAAACAAAAATAAAAACCTATTCTTTAATCCAATGTAATTTCAACTTTCAACCAGAAAAGACAATTCTCTTTTCCTCTTAATCTTTTTGTTGTAAATTATGTTAGCATTATCAAGATAGGTCCCTTTTTTTCAGAGTAAAATAAAAGATGGGTCCTTTTTCACTTTTGATCATCTTTGTCTTTTGACAATTTCTTCCTAACTTTCATTTTGTCACTTTTTATTTTTATTTTTATTTTTCTTTTCTTTTCTTTTATTTTGGGCTCCTTCTTACATGCCTATGGCATACGCTACAAGCCATGTTCAACATTTGTTTTTGGATTTCTGGTAGGAACTTGCCAATTAGGTTTTTATCTATATATAGAGATATATATATATATATATATATATTGGTACTGATTTTCGTTAACGTATCTTAATAGTTATAATTAACAATTTTGAGAATTTAAAACTCTTTTGAATTATAGGTTCATTTATTCAAAACCAAAATTATAACAGCAAATTCAATTTTTAAAAGATAACATACTGTAAAAAAAAATTTAAGAAATGGATTAAAATGGGTAGATACCTACAGGTCATGTTCCGTAGAGAAAGGACTAATGGCTGTCTGCTAATCGTTATATCGATCCATATCATAGCAATTACCAATTAATAACTTAAGGATATGTTTCATATTTTAAAAATAAGTAAATATATTGTGATGATGTTCGGTTTCGATTAAATTTCTTGTAGTGAGATATTATCATCCTTGTTTTCCACAGTATAATCACTTCTTACCATATACAAAATATTTTTGATCGATAATTATGTAAATTAACAATTTATTATTTATTTTAAAGCTTTTTTCCTGAATATAATTATTTTAGAGGTTTTTTCTAAAGTTCATTGTCAAAATTTGTGAAAAAATAACCTAAAAATTTACAAGAAATACATAAATTTATCTAAACATATGGATTCTTACCATATACATAATATTTTGATCGATAATTATGTAAAATTAATAATTTATTATTTATTTAAGAGCTTTTTTCCTGAATATAATTATTTTAGAGGTTTTTTCTAAAGTTCATTGTTAGAATCCATATGTTTAGATAAATTCATGTATTTCTTGTAAATTTTTAGGTTATTTTTCACAAATTTTGATATCTCGTCGAAATTCCTTTAAAATCTAGGCATTACTATTTCTATGGAAACGGATAATTTTATCCTTGGATAGCATTCCATTGCCAAATTACCAAAAATTCCAAAGCACTATTAAAAAAACTAATTGTTTCTTAAAAAATCAAACAAGCAAATTTAAAAAAAAAAAAATTGAAATAAATCCATCCGAAGAACAACATGGTATGATTTTGACATAATGTGTGTAGTAAGGGACATGCTTTTTGATTTAAATCGAAATAGATTTGAAGATACAAGATTGTGCATATGACCTAAAGTGATAATATAGTTCAATTATTATAATGTGTGCCATAAATGACATGTATTTTCATTTCAATCATAACAAATTCAAGACACAAGACTGTTCATGTGACCTAAAATAACATTGTGCTTTGGTTGTGACATAATGTGTGTGTACAAGACCTGCTCTTGATTTTGATGGAAATAAGCTTAGTGACACAAGACTCTGCATATAACCTAAAGTTATAATGTGATTCGGATATACTTACTAATTCCTGTCAGCAGAATTTACATTAAAAATAAATAAATTTATTTACTAGTAAATAATTAATTAATTCTTAGTAAATAATTTCTTTACTAATAAATATGTGATTTACTTGTATTTAGTTACTCATAATGTATATTACGTGAAATACATTATTACTTTAATTAAAGAAGCCCAATTTTTTGTTAATTTTAAACATAACCCCGTAACTCCCAATTTGGAAACCATATTCCTAAACCAAAATCTCAATCACTGTTGATGCCAAGGGGCACTCGCCGGAGAAGACATAGTGTCTAGATAAATGTGTGACTGGAGAAGATGAAGGTATTAAGGTCATTTTCGTCAACAAAAATCGCAATTGAACATCTGAATGGGGCTCCGTCTGTCAATTACGAACATCCTAAGGAGTCAACCCAACCAAACCCCAATCTAGAGCTGCCACTACTAGAGACGATGACAACTTTGTTCAAGAAGACCCAGATATGTCTCGGAGCCCATTGCGAGAAAGTTGCATGCGAACCAAGATCATGACGATGGTGGAGGCAACTGTTGCTTACGAAAACGATCGCTTTGCTTGCAGTGGTGAGGTTCTCTCTCCACGTCGAGCAACGACGACATCTCTATACGTTAATTTGACAGTCATCGACGGTGGTGGCTTGGGGATATTTTCGTGGTTTGAGATTAAAAACTGCTATTTACTTTTTTTGTTTTTTGAATTTGAGGAAAACTGCTATTTACTTTATGTCTTAAAACAACACAAAATATTCATTTCTATTTCCACCAAAAAATTGTCCCATATGAAAATGCCCATTCCTAACTAGCCCCAATGGGGCTAAAGTTATACTGTACTTCATTATAAAGTTTATGTATATATATATTTTAAAAAAACACGTTATAAAATTATATCTTTTTTCGTCTCTTATTTATTTTATTTATCGTTCTTATATTTTCAAGGTCTTCTTTTTCTTTTACATTATAACATTATAATAGCTATGTTGATATATAATCCCATAATGCCGGTCCAAAACCTGGTTCAGTCCCGATTTTGAAACCCGACCGCAATCATAGTATCAAAAATCAATCATGATCCCAACCCCGAGCACGTCCTTGAATCTCAATCCCTATCTTTGTCTCATATCAAGTATTTGTATATACAAGATTCATCCATATATATTTTCGTAGAAAATGCTACATACTAAAGTTGTTTTCAAAAAATGGTGTCGCTGAATTTTCTACTTTTTGTAATTTTGTTTCTATAAAATTGTTCCCAAAATCTATTGTTTTTGAGTTTTTCTTTTTGAAGGGACTTTTTTTGTTTTTTGTTTTTTGTTTTAAATTATGTTATGTTTGATAGAGTGAAAATGAGGAAGGAAGGAAATGTGATGAGGGAAAAATGGAAAGCAGTTGATGGATTTGGTTATTTGGTGTTGATGCCAAAAATCTTGACACAACACCCGATGAGATCACTTGACGTAGTCAGCCTTGCGCCGTCGTCCTCTACCTGATCGCCTGCAAAAGAGAAGCACCTCGAAATAGGGGGGACAACAGTGGGTTGTCTGCTAAGGGCACTCTGATGCTTAAGTCAGTAAGCGGTACTGATGAGCAAGCACAATAACAGAGTTTTGGCAAGGAAAATAATACATACCTCAGTGAGTGATGCACTCGTTTATTTATAGGTGTTTCCTGCGAGTCCAGGTGCTCGGGTGACCCTAGTGGGTCGTATTCCAAGTGGTCTCAGCGGGTAGACATGCTCCGGGTGTACTGATGTTGGACCTCCACTGGACGAGTACCACGTGCCCTTCCAGTCGGGTAATGGGGGGACACAAGCACATGTATCAGTATTGGCGCAGGTGACAAGTACTGTGTTAGTTCGGTCAGGCGGTGGTGGCTGGCACAGGGGCAGAAATAAGGTATAGTGGCAAGTACTGAACGTCAGGTGTCAAGTGGTACAAGATAGTGGGTGTGGAGTGCTATGTCATAGTACTGTTGTCAGTCGGTATGGGACGACATGGCAAGGGCAACGTGAGCCGACCACCCCGACGGGGGTCTAGTCGTGGTCTAGGAAGTGTTGCCCGGGTCAGTACTATAGGTCTCGACAGTAATATTGGTGAAGGCATTTGAAGGAGATGGACTTCCCCCCAGAGTGATTTCCACATACTCCACTGTGTATTTCTTTCATCAAATATTCAGCTTCCGCTGGTCCAAAACACCACTGATATGGGGCATAATGTCTTCTTCGGTACAATTTTTCGTTGATCATGGTGTATCTTGTCGAGGTGTTCCTGATTCTCTGGGAGTCAAGATGTGGTAAGGTAGTCTATGATCGAGTCCATTCAAGTTTTGGTTTTCTCAGGGCAAAGTATCTATTCGTTGCGCTCGATGCTAGGCTGGTGAGGACGTTCCTCCTGAACAGAGACTAGGCCTTCCGTATCAATACCAGATGCTAGTTGGGCTAGTGCATCTGCCTCGATGTTCTCGGACCGTGGTATCCGAGTCACTACACGCCTCCTGAATTGATCAAGTAAACCATTAACTTCATGAGGTATTTTGCCATTCGTTCCTCTTTGGCTTAGAACACCCCCGTCACCTGGATGACGATTAACATTGAATCGATGAATACCTCGATGGCCTCCACTCCGAGTTCCCATGCCAGGTCAAGACTGGCTATCAGCGCTTCATACTCCACTTTATTATTTGATGCTTTGAAGTCGAAGCGAAGGGTGTAGCTGGTCTTGTAGTGGTCGGGGCTAATCAGCACTAGTCCTACCCTGGAGCCCCCGAGCCCAATGACCCATCAATAAATAGCTTCCATTGGAGGAAGTTAGGATCCGGTGTACTAGGGTCTTCCATGGCAGGTGCATCGATGGTCTTCCCCATGGCCCTGAGGGCTGGTCCAGGCTGCTTGGTGAACTCGGCTACGAAATTGGCTAGAGCCTGCACCTGGATTGCTATCCGGGGAACATATTCAATATCGAATTCTCCAAGCTCAATTGCCCATTTTGCGATTCGACCAGATAACTCTAGATTCTGTAAAACCTGACGGAGCGAGTATCAAGTCGGGACACGAATAGGGTGGTCTTGGAAGTAAGGTATCAGTTTATGGGCTGATGTGACTAACACAAAGGCGAGTTTTTCCAAGAAGGTGTATCTTCCCTTTGCCCCTAGAATGCCTTACCATTGTAATATACTGGCGTCTGTATCTTGTTTTCTTCTCGGATCAAGACTGAGCTGACTGCTTTTTCTGATTCTGCCAAGCACACATACAGTACTTCCCCACTCAACGGCTTGGACAGCAGGGGTGGGCATGCTAGATACATCTTGAGGCCTTGAAAAGTCTCTTCGCACTTATCATCCCAATTGATTTTACCCTTGCCTTTGAGTGCTTGGAAGAAGGGGTGACATTTGTCGGTAGACCTAGACATGAATTGGGAGAGAGTTGCTATCATTCCAATTAATCTTTGAATTTCTTTAACGGTACGTGGGGGCTGCAAGTCTACTACAGCCTGTGCTTTAGTCGGGTTAACCTCAATGCCCCAGTGGTTCACCATTAACCCAAGGAACTTTCCGAAATCGACTCCAAAGGCACATTTGGCCGACTTCAGCTTCATATGATATTATCGTAGAATATCGAAATAGTCTTTCAGGTCCCCAATATGATCACTTGCCTGCTTGCTCTTCACCAGCATGTCGTCTACATATTCTTCCATGGACTTCCCAATTAGTGGGGCGAACATCTTGTTCACAGTCTTTGGTACGTTGTCCCGACATTCTTCAAACCGAAAGGCATAACCTGGTAATAGTATAACCCCTGGTCCGTCGTAAATGTCGTATTGGCCTAGTCGGCTATGCTAATAGGGATCTGGTTGTACCCGGAGTATGTATCCATGAAGCTAAGCATCTCGTGACCTTTCGTTGCATCGACGAGTTGGTCTATTTAGGGAATGGGGAAGCAGTCTTTCGGGTAAGCTTTGTTCAGGTCTGTGTAGTCTATACAACCCGCCACTTGTCATTGGCTTTTTTGACCAAGACCACGTTCGTTCACCACTCCGGATAGCTTACTTCTCGGATAAAACCAGCGACGAGCAACTTATTCACTTCCTCGTTAACGGTCTTGTACCTCTCCGGGTTGAAAGCCCTCATCTTCTGGGCTACTGGTTTATACTTCGGGTTCACACATAGTCAGTGACATATCACTGCCAGATCAATCCCGGGCATATCCTCATGAGACCAGGCGAAGATATCTTTGTGCTCTCAGAGAAACTGTTCCAGTCCCGCTCAGATTTCTGACCGGAGCTTCGATCCGAGCAGCATTGCCTTGTCCAGGTACTCGTGGTCCAAGTGGTAGGGAACTAGATCCTCAACAAGTTGTGCCCGAATTTCTTCTTCGAACATGCGAGGATCTAGGTCACTCAATGGTTTGATTTCGCCGTTGGGGGTGTCAATCTCATCGATCTTAAAGATGGTGGTCACCACAGTCGGTTGGGGCACTTTGTGGCGCACTTTGCTTACTACTTCCACATAGCAATTCCTAGCCCTCTCTTGGTTCCCCCTGAGAATCCCGACTTCGTTCTGAGTGGGGAATTCCATAGCCAGATGATAGGTTGAAACCACCACTTTTAGCGCATTTAGGGCTGGTCTTCCCATGATAATATTGTAGATCGACGGTTTGTTGACGACAAGGAATTCCATCATTCGGGTAGCTTTCTCCGGTCCATCACCTATAGTGATCGGGAGACAAATTAGGCCAGCAGCCCGGGCACATTCACCGGCGAATCCGTATAGCTGGATGGGTGTCAGAACTGCCTCGCCGATTTTCATCCTGGTGAATGCGTCCATGAACAAGATGTCGGCAGAACTCCCGTTGTTGATTAAGACACATCGAACAATGTTTTCGATTATCTTGATTTCTCTGACCAGTGTTGTCCTGATAGGAGATCTACGAGATGTGTTCGGCTATGTTAATGTATTCCCCGTGTGCTAATTGTCTAGCATTACGGGCGTAGCTTCTTCTGCTACTTGTCGTATCCCCTGTGGTCGTTCCCCTAAAAATGGTATGGACAATATGCTCAGGTTCCCTAGCATTGGTCCGATCACTCGTCCCTAGGGTAGTGTGTGGTCAGACTTGGTCGGTTTTATTGGCCGCACATGTCGGGATAATGACCTTCTCAAAAAAGTCTCGTAGGTGCCTATTCCGTACTAGAAGTTCGATTTGGTCCCGCAACTGTATGCAATCTTTCGTTTCGTGGCTGACACTCTTATGGAAATTGCAGTACTTATTTTGATTTCTTCGGGCATAATCTATCTTGATCGGTGGTGGGTCCCGTAGCAGACCCTACCGGAGATCTGGTTTAGCACGTGTTTGGTCGCGGCGACGAGGGGAATGTATTGATGGAACATTCCTGTAGAAATTTTCGGCTCCGGTGCAGCTTCAGCTTGGCAGGTAGCATTCTCGGAGTCTGCTCTGATCTGGTTTGTCCCGTCTTTCTTGGGCTTCTTCTTCCTAGCGGGTCGTGACACCTCTCTGAGTGAGGAATTTCGCCCTTTGATGAACTCTTCCACTTCGGCGTGTTTTTGGGCTATCCCCCTCAAGTGCGCAAAAGTTGGAAGAACATCGTAAGTGATTGTCCAAAGCAATTTTTTATCCTCGACTCCTTCTCGGAAAGCCCGTATGAGGGTGTCATCAGAGTAAGTATTCACTTGCATGATGGCCTTGTCAAAGCGGTCGAGGTACCCTTTCAAAGGCTCATTCTCATCTTGTTTGACTCTAAACAAGTATGAGGTCTCCTTCTTCTAGGTCTTTGCGTTGAGAAATGCAGCCAAGAAGTCATTGGATAACTTCTTGAACGAGTCCATCATTCCAAGTATCAGTTTTTGGTACCATTGTCGAGCGGTGCTGGTCAAGGTTAAGCAGAAGGCTTTACAAAGGGTGGTCTCGTTTGCATTTTGAATGAGCATGTGTGCCTGATAGTTCTCCAAGTGCTCATCAGAGTCTGTGGAGTCGTCGTAGAGGGCTATGGTCGGCATTTTGAATCTAGCTGGGTAAGGCGCGGCCATGATTACCAGGATGAAGGGCAGATAGACTGCCCTGACCTGCTCTAATCCATACCGTTGGCTCATTAGCTGCTCGAGCTGCAGTTGGAGTTGGTCCAACTTATTCTGGTCGTTTATCTTGACCTTCGATGGTCTATCAACCGAGCGATACCGGCCTCGACTATGATTGACCCTAGTTTATCCCAAGCGATCAAACACATAGGTCGTGCTCCTAGAAATGTTCATCGTGTCCTTCCGGTGTTGGTTTTGGTTCATATCTTCTCCGGGCACTCGGGGGTGTGGAGACAGATTCCTCAGGGTCAACTCGGGTTCTTGATTTGGTGGCCCGATTATGGCGACTCCTTGAGCACTCACAGTTCAGATTGTATTCCTCCAAATATCGTCTCCTTCTCCTTGGGTTCCCTCGAATGCTCTGGTCACCTGTATGCTCGACCACTGGACCTAGGCTTCTTGACCTCTCAGTTGATCAGTACCACCCTGTCGGTGAAGAGTCTTCGGCTTCTTCCTCCCGCGCAGGATAGGGTAGGGCACCTCAGAACTCCTTAAAAGCGTTGGTGAGTATCAAAACTATTTCTGTCAAGTTCTGGACGTTCCCGGTGAGGATCTCCATCTGTGTGGGTTTTCGGGGTGCTCGTGTGCCGTGCCTGCATTGGGCCTGTCAAGTGCTTTAGGAGCTGGTCGGAGCAGGGTTTATCTTGGCCCTGGTTGTCCTGGTTAGCCTGCTCTTCCATGGGCTTGGCGAGGTATGCAAGTGGTGTGGAGGGGCAGGTGAATCGAGAACACGGATGATTAGGATGCGATTGCTGGAAAGGCGTGTGGCCTTCCTTCCAGTGCCAAAATGTTGATGCTAAAAATCTTTGACACAACACCTGATGGGATCACTTGACGTGGTCAGCCTTGCGCCGTTGTCCTCTGCCGGATCTCTTGCAAAAGAAAAGCACCTAGAAGTAAGGGGGACACCAGTGAGGTATCTGCTAAGGGCACTTTGATGTTTAAGTCAGTAAGTGGTACTGATAAGCAAGTAGAGGAGCGAAGTTTTGATAAGGAAAATAGTCCATACCTTAGTGAGTACATGTATCAATACTGGCGCATGTGACAAGTACTGTGTCAGTTCAGTCAGACAATGGTGGCTGGCACAGGGGCAGGAATAAGGTACAATGGCAGGTACCGGACGTCAGGTGTTAGATGGTACGGGGTAGTGGGTGTGGAGTGTTATGTCATAGTACTGTTGTTAGCTGGTACGAGACAACGTGACAAGGGCAACGCTGGCCGACCACCCCGATGGGGGTCAAGTCATGGTCTGGGAAGTGTTGTCCAGGTCAGTACAATAGGTCCCGACAGTGACTTGCTCGAGATCACTAAAGGAGAATTAATTCGAGGATTAACAGCCCAATAAAGGTGGTGGTAGACCAACTCGGTGACCCGGGAAGGGCCTACAGCTTCCCAGACTTGTCTGGTCTGGTCGAATCTCTTTGGGTGGTCGAATCATCTCCAATAAGCGGGAAGATGAGTCTACTTGTTCTTGCGCACCTTGACCATGTTGGGATCTAAATGTGCCCTAAGGATAGAAAATCAATATTAGGGATTTTCTGTAAATATGACATTTTGATATTAATAAGAGGAGGTTATTCATGTTTAATAAGATGTGTCCTATTTACTTTCATTTGTTGATTGTATGGTTATTTTGAGCAAACATAAAATACTCCTTGACTGTTGGTAATATATCAGATTACCATATGTATACGGGGTATACATAGAAGACGTGGTAATTTGATAACAGTCTAAATAAATAGTCCGCAATCGATGGAATAAGATTTGGGGATCTTATTCATGATAAGATTGTACAAGTTGTCTACTTCCTTGGAGGGATGGTTTGTCTTAACCATCGGATAGGTTCCGAGTAAAAACTTTAATGTATACCAGTATTGAGGTATGACATTGGACTGGACCTAAAGTGTTAATTGATTCGGTTTAATAATTCCGTTTATAAGAATCAATGACACTTTGATTATCATCCTGCATTAATCTTAATCCTTGGAGGGATGGTTTGTCTTGACCATCGGATAGGTTCCGAGTAGAAACTTTAATGTATACCAGTATTGAGGTATGATATTGGACTGGACCTAAAGTGTTAATTGATTCGGTTTAATAATTCCGTTTATAAGAATCAATGACACTTTGATTATCATCCTGCATTAATCTTAATCCTGAAATGATTACTTGAATTCGCATCCATGACTTTTGTACTTTAATGCACTACAGGTGAGACACTGTTAATTCATGGTCAATATACTTGTGTTTTGGGTGTATGACTTATGGATGGAGAAATCAAGATTCATAGATACGGAATCCATAGCTATCTTAACGATAGTAAATGTTATCTACTTAAAGGCATTATTCGGGGATTGAAAGATAGTATAACAAGATCTTAGCCATCGGTTTACTTTGTGTTCTCTGGTGGTTTACCAATTGTATGGTTTTATAATTGGTGATTCTTTCAATAGAGAATAATGGAACTTTAAGTTAAAATGATTGAAAAGGTAAAACGGAAAAAGTCCTTAATTCAATCATGGATGACATATGGGGATTAAGCAAGCGATGAATAAATCATGGAAGAAGCACTACGTGAGAGAGCTTTCGTAATACGGTATGTAAACAGGAGTTCAGCTTCAAACTTTTAGTGGAATAGTTTTGAAGTTGATAATTGATGAATAATTAATCTGGGATTAATTTTTCACAATTATAGGAGCCTCTTTACATATTTCCATCGGGTCCCTCTATTAGCTCGCAAAGTTCCATAAAGCGTCTCGGGATTTGTTCCTTATGAGATCGGTAAATTTAAATAGAATTTAGTAATGTCTATTAAGACATGTTACTCTCTAACATGCAATCCAGAAAGGATTGGACATGTAAATTTGTAGACAAATGATTTGTCAACATGTGATTGGTTAATTTGAATTTTGGAAATAAGATTGTGTTTGGATTATTTAATTTTGAAAAAACAAATTTTCTCTCATAATCTCAATAAGGTGCACGGTTTTTAGATAGGTGGAGGGAAGAAAAATTTTGTTTCAAAATTATTCAAATAAATTCCTAACATTAAATTATTAATTGATTTAAATAATGGAGATTATTTCATGTATTTTTCTTTCCTAATTAAAAGTGGTTCACGTTTTTTTTAAGGAAAGGAAATTTGAAATATTTCATTGATTTAAATTAATTAATATGGTTAATGTTTATGGAAAATATTAATTCAAATAAGTGAATATTATTTAAATTCAAAAAGGTTTAAAAGGAATTTGAATCTAGATAGGACTAGGATCTTTTGACTAGTCTAGATTCTTGAATTAAAATTTGAATCACCAATCTAGCTTAACAAACTCAATGTGGCTGAATTTTTTGAGGAATATTTCCTCTTTGAAAAACGTTTTTAGGTTCAATGAATCTAGCCCTAAAGTTGTATGATCTTTTGATTCAAAATTTATCCAGAAAAATAATAATTTTTTTTTTTTGAGATGAATTTTGAAAAAGGATTGGACTTCTATATAAAGGCTAGGGATTCATGAAAAACTAATTTTTTTGGTAATTTTTCAAGAGCAAAAAACGTTTTTGGAGAAAAGGAAAAAATTTAGTTTTTCCGGAACATCAAAAATTCGGCTATCTTGTGAGAAAGAAAAAGAGAGAAAATTCTATTGAACCAAAACTGAGAGGAAGGTTAAACCGAGTGATTATTTTCATAAGGAGGTTAACCGGTTCCTGTTTTGCAGTTTTGAAGGAAGAAGGTTGATCATATTCTCAACGAGGTACATCGAAATTGAGAAAGAGGGATCTAGACTTCGAAAAGCATTACCGGTCGCTTGGATCCATAGAATGTGTGCCCACACACACTCTGAAACGTGGAACTCGAGAATAATAGAGAAGACACGTTGGTCAAACGCTCTAGTAATTCCGGAATCCAAGAATAAAGGTACGCTTGATCATAAATTTAATTTATTGTTATATGCATCATGAGATTCTTTTCCGGAAACGGCATAAAAATTTTAAAACTTCCGCTGCGCCGTAACTCTGATTACCGATCCGATTTTTCCAACAGACCACTGGTGAAAAGGCGGTCTCCAACATTGGAGAAATTACACCATAAACATTTGGTAAGAAGGAAAATAGAAGGGAAAGAAAAATAGAAGGGAAAAAATGTTATAGTGGCGTTCCCTTTTTTATTTCCTCCAAAAGTGAGAGAAAAATTAAAATTCATCTAATAACTAATAAAATTACTTTTTTGTTCCTGTTTTTAAAGTAAAATAATATATATGTATATATATATATATATATAATAGTAATTGCATAACCTTTTTATCTTATCTTTTTTTATGATACCAAATAACATAAAATAAAATAAAATATTTCCTCTCCCTTTTATTTTCTTTTAATTCTATTTTCCTTTCCCTCTTGTTTTCTTTCCTTCTTACCAAACATAAACTTGGAAATTTTGTATACTTTTTATAAGCAAAATATGATATTATCATTAAGCTATGTCAGTAAAACAAGTGAAATTATCACTATGCCTGTAATTATCCTAAATTGAGATTTTTTTTAATTAAACTTTGAGATAAGAGATTTGAATTTTGTATTTTAAATAAAATCAGATGTAGCGTAACTATTAGGCTATGCATGTAAGTGTTAGATAATATATTTTTATATTTATTTTATTGCTTGTTTCCTGTTATTATTAGGTCTCATTCTTTTCAACAGTTAATGGTAGATTAGTCTTTTCTATATTTTTCTATTTAGCCTATATAAACCTCTTTTGATGTATTATTTTGATTTATTGATTGGAATAAGAAACCCTAGTTTTCTTTTGCTCCCAAATTGATTTTTTGGTTTCTACATGGTATCAGAGCTGACGTCCGTACAACCACCGACGTCTGTACAACCACCACCCATCCGTATGTCGTCCGCACCGTCATTCGTACGCGTCCGTACACTTTTTTTGGATTGTCTGTACAATCGCTCGCTTCTGCACGTTTTGATTATTGGTTTGTTTTATTTACTTTCTCATCATGAGTGGACGTAAAGATGATTCTTTTCAGTCGATCAATGTGTTATTCGAGCAGTTTCAGAAGTTCCTTGCTACACAGCCACAAGCTATGTCCGGATCCTCTCATATAGGTTTGTCATCCTCTAGTCCTTCAGGTATATCTTTTTCCTTGTGGCTCCTAGATTCTGGAGCTTCTCATCATATGTCACCTGATCTATCATCTTTTGTTTTTTTATCTCCCAATTCCTCTATGTTAGTTATGACTGCTGATGGTACCCGTATGCCATTAGTAGGTGTTGGTTTAATTATCACATTTTCTCTGTTTCTTTCGGATGTTTATCACATTCCTAGTCTTACTTTAAATCTTGTTTCCATTAGTCAATTGTGTTAGTTAGGTTATTTAGTCTCTTTTTCTTCTTCCATTTGTTATGTGCAGGACCTGCAATCTCAGAAGCTAATTGGGACAGGTCATAAGTAAGGGGAACTTTATATTTTGGATCAACTTAAAGTACCAGAAGTTACAGCTTATAGTATGGATATATCATCTTTTCGTTTGAGTCGTTCGTTTTCTGATTTTTATTTATGGCATTCTTGTCTTGGTCATGTTTGACATCTCGTTTATAGTATTTAACTTCTACAGGAGCATTAGGAAATTTAAAACCTCATGATATTTCTGATTGTAGTGGTTGCAAACTGGCAAAATTTTCTGCTTTACCATTTTATAAAAGTATTTCCTTTTCTCTTGCTCTATTTGATCTCGTTCATTTTGATGTGTGAGGACCTTTTCCAGTTATCACAGGGGGGGTGGGGGGTCACGATACTATGTTTCTTTTATTGATGATTGCACTCGATATTGTTGGGTTTATCTTATCAAACGTCGTTATGATTTTCTTAGTATTTTTCATATTTTTCGAGCTCTTGTAAAAACTCAACATTCGGCTGGCATAAAGTGTTTTTGTTGTGATTTGGGAGGAGAATATGCTTCTAATGATTTTTCTAATTTGCTTGCCTCTGATGGAACCATTCACCGAACTTCTTGTACAGATACTCCCAAACAAAATGGTGTTGTCGAAAAGAAACATAAGCATCTGGTTGAAACTGCTCGTTCTCTGTTGTTGTCTTCTAGTGTTCCTAGTGAATTTTGGGGAGAAGAAATTCTTATGGCTGCTCATTTGATTAATAGGATTCCTACCTCACATAATCCAGATCTGTCACCGTTTGAAAAGTTGTATGGATATGCACCTGATTATTCTTCCTTACGTGTTTTTGGTTCCACCTGTTTTATCATTCGTCCTCATGTCAAGCGTAGTAAATTGTCATCGCGGTCTATTATGCGTGTCTTTCTGGGATTATGGTGTAGGTCAAAAAAGATATCGTTGTTTTGATCCAATCAATCAAAAATTATATGTCTCCCGTCATATTGTGTTTCTTGAACGTATCTCATTCTTTTCTATTCCTGCTAGTTCCCATAATCTGACCAAGTTTGATTTCATACATATCGATCTTTTCACTCTTGACGCTAACACAGTCTCATCATCTGTTTCACAAGCACCTGCTCCAATTTCAGATAATGTTTATTGTAGAGTTCCCATTGATAGCTCTACAGATTCTAGTACTCTAGTTCTTGATGCTACCATTGCTTATTCTCCTCTTACGGCTGACTAATCACCTCCTGAGACTACGACTCCTCCTCCTCCTCCCCTTTGTCACTCTACGCGTTCTCGTAAGTCTACTAAGTTACCAGATTTTACTTACTCTTGTTATTCTCTAACTCTTTCACTTCCTTTTTAGCTTCTATTCATCGTCTCTCTGAGCCATTGTCCTATAGAGAGGTTGTTTGTGATCCACTTTTGCAGGATGTTATGGCTGAGGAACTTACTGCTTTGCATCAGACACATACATGGGACTTGGTACCTTTGACACCAGGTAAAAGACCAATTGGATCTCGTTGGGTCTATAAAATCAAAACGAAGTCTGATGGCTTTATTGAAAGATACAAAGCCCAACTTGTTGCTAAAGGTTACTCTCAGGAGTATGGTATGGACTATGAGGAGACTTTCGCCCCAGTTGCAAAAAGGACTACTGTTTACACTCTCATTGCAGTTGCCTCTGTTCGTCAATGGCACATATCTCATATGGATGTAAAAAATGCCTTTCTAAATGCTGATCTTCATGAAGAAGTTTACATGGTACCTCTTCCTGGTATTTCTCATCAACCTGGTGAAGTCTGCCGACTTAAAAAAGCTCTTTATGGTCTCAAACAAGCACTCCGAGCCTGGTTTGAGAAGTTTTCTTCAGTGATTACTTCGCTTGGCTTTCGCTCTAGTCATCATGATTCAGCTTTGTTTGTTAGATGTATTGGTGCGGGTCGTATTCTACTATCTTTATATGTTAATGATATGATTATTACTGGTGATGATGTTGACGGTATTAAAGTACTGAAGATTGAGTTAGTTCGTTGTTTTGCCATGAAAGATCAAGGCTCACTACATTATTTTTTGGGCATTGAGATCGCCTCTTCTCCGAAAGTTTATATTATCTCCAAATCAAAGTATATAGTTTATATATTTGAGCGCGCACGTCTTACTGATAATAAGATTGTTGATACACCTCTTGAGACTAATGCATGATATAATCCTTCTGAAGGTCCTCATTTGCCGGATCCTAGTTTATACCGCACTATTGTGAGAAGCTTGATTTATCTCACTATCACTCGGCCAGATATTGCACATGCGGTTCATATAGTTAGTCAGTTTGTCACTACACCTACTATAGTTCATTGGGCTGCTGTTCTACATATTTTGAGGTATCTTCGGGGCACTCAGTTTCAGAGTCTCTTCCTTTCATCTACTTCATCCTTAGAGCTACGTGCTTACTCTGATGCTGATTGGGCTAGTAATCTGATGAATCGCAAGTCCACCACTGACTTCTGTATCTTTCTAGGTGACTCTCTTATTTCTTGAAAGAGTAAAAAGCAAGATGTCATTTCCCGATCCTCCACCGAAGCAGAATATTGTGCTATGGCTTCTACTACTTGTGAGATAGTCTGGTTACGTTGGTTGCTTGAAGATATAGGTGTCTTTCTTCATCGACCTACTCCCTTATATTGTGATAGTAAGAGTGCTATTCAGATTGCCCGCACTTCAGTGTTTCATGAGCGGACCAAACATATTGAGATTGATTATCATGTCATTCGATATCACTATCAACTTGGCACCATCACATTGCCTTTCGTTTCTTCTTCCATACAGATTGCTGACCTGTTTACTAAGGCGCTTTCCGCTTTGCGTTTTCGTTTCTTATTTGGCAAACTCTCAATGCTACTTACAGCAATATCGTGAGTTTGAGGAGGATGTTAGATGATAGAGTTTTATATTTATTTTGTTGCTTGTTTCCTGTTATTATTAGGTTTCCTTCTTTTCAACAGTTAAGGTAGATTAGTCTTTTCTATATTTTTTTAGTTAGTCTATATAAACCTCTTTTGATATATTATTTTGATTTATTGATTGTAATAAGAAACCCTAACTTTCTCTAACTTTCAAATTGGTTTTTTGGTTTTCTACAGTAAGCACGTCCAAAGTTGGGATTTTGATGACAGTTAATAAATAATTCATTTACTGGGTAATTGGATTTTTTTTTTTAATTGCCAATTCCGTTCTCCTCAACTCTCACTTTCCCTTAAACAATGGCGAATTCTCTGTTTCCTCGTCCCAACCACATTTCCCTCCACCCCAAAACTTGCCTCTGCGCTCACAGAAGAAGAAAAGAAGAAGACGACGAGTGTGAGATTGGGAACTCGAAGAAGCCCTTAGGATTCGGATCTGCGTTGCCGAATCTCTTACCTTTTCTCGGCCGGTCTCCGGTGAGAGTCTCTGGCCAAGCACGTGGCTGTTTTCATGAACAGGGACCTCCGGTGGGCCCACCTCACGGACTTTCCGGTGGATTCCGGCTACGAGGCCAGTATTTGATCTCTGAGAGTGGTGGTGGACTTTCGGGATTGATGTTCTCACGGTCTTCGCTTTCTCCATCCATAATTTGTTCAATTGAAGATAACGATACCAATTTGACTAGATAATTTGGACGTTCTCTTCAATAGAACTAATCTTTTATTTATTATTATTATTATTATTATTATTCTTCTATTTGTTTTCATTGATTTCGTTTGTTTTGACTAGTTATCAGCTTCTTTTTCTTGTTTATGAGAGATTATAGTCTGTTTCTTTGTTTTGTTATTTAATGCTAAAACTCGCCTAACAAATCCTGCGAAGACATAGAGCACTCAGAGATATAGAGGTTCACTGCAAATAGGGTTTCCGGATGCACTTTATCATTATAGCCTCCTAAGAGGCTTAGTAGATTCTGATTGTAGAGATATGCTAACCTTGACTAATAATTTGAGATTCAAATATCTGAAACTGTGTGTCCGAGATCCCCGGGCACCGATGTCGTTACTGGCAAATCTAGCCACGCCAAGGGATCTCGGCTACCTATCAAAACTATATGTATACATTGTTTTATCTGTTTTAATGGTTTCTGTTTGTGCACGCTTCTTTGTTTGTTGTTCTGTTTTTTAATTTTGTCGAGAAAACTTGGATATTTTATACATTCTTTGACCTGCTAATTTGGTTTAAATGTGGTTTGTCGAATGTGTGTGAGCAGGCAGTCACAGGGACTGCATATCCTTCAGGAGGATACAAGTTTTACTCGGGTAGCAAAGATGGAACGCTCCGAGTTTGGAATTGCCATACTGGTCAATGTGAGCTTGTCAGTCGACCTTGGCGATGAAGTTAGTTCTTTGATTCAAGATGGCCCTTGGATTTTCATTGGCTTGCCAAATCTTGTTAGGCCCTTCTCACCTCCTACGAGTCATCCGGCGAAAAGACTTTCTGAATGGAGTAAAAGAACTTGGGATCGTTGATCTCTTCGTTAAAGATTGTGAGGAGTTGATGTTGGTCGATGGTTTGAAAACACATCCTGATGTCGAATTCCAAAAACTAGCGAGAGGTTCCCCGCTCTTCTTTGATCCATCTTAGGGCTAAGTGGCGGCCTCGACCTGAGCGGAAGTGCGATGTGTCTGGAAACTCAGGATCGTAAATGGATTTGAGTACCATTCTGATCACCTCTTTCATGGTCTTTTCGGTCTAAATTATAACATTTATTTCTTTCTTTATATTGTGAAGGAGATCAAAGTTCTTTTCCTCATTTCGTAAAGTCTTGTCGTACTACGTGAGTTACTACATATTTTATATTGTTGATAATTGTGATTATTCTTTCATTTCTCGTGCTTATACTTTCATTGATATTCCAAATTTCAAGGCTTGAAACATTTAAAGTCGTGCTGAATTCAGTCTAGATGGACCTGTGGGTCAAGTGTACGCCCTAATTTTTGACAAAAATATTCTATTTGCGGGGGCACAGATTTTTTTTTATATATTTTTTTTAAGAGATCGATGCTAATAAGTTAATGTGTCTCTTTTGCTCTTTGCAGAGTGGCCAACTATTGAAATGGAAAGTTATTCCGAAAGTGAAGCTACTACATATCCCTTTCAACCAGCACACACGCTTTGACGGCCACACTCAAGGTGTAGTATGTTTAACGAGTGGTTGTCACATGCTTAACTCTGGTTCTTGCGATGGTACAATAAGGGCTACTTTGTTTTCCAATTTCTGAGTTTTGGTATTACACTCTGCGTTTTGCTATGTTAATTTCTAATAATCGTCAACATCCTGTATTTGATTAATACTTGCCATTCTTTCGTTTTACCAGAAACGGGATCTTGGTACTATACAATGTCTTGCAATGGCGAAGGAGCATTCTAGTTCAGTGTTGTCTCTTGCTTACTGGGATTACTATTTGGTGTCATGTTCATTGGATGGCAGTGCACAATAAAGGCTTGGGGAGCTACCCAAGAAGGCGGCTTGGAAGTGTGTCATACACACAAGGTGAAACAGGTATAGTAGTTTTCAAAATTGACAATTAACCTTTCTCTTGTTATCAGTCAGCTGTTGCGATACTTCTATGTGCTACTGGTATCTCTCGCAGGAACCTGTTTAGAGAGTGTTTCAGTGTTACTGGTGCTGTCGGATTTGGAGTTTAACTAATCAGTTTTGTATGTTCAAGGGTGTTCTTGCGTTTGGAGGCATGATATTTTGTTTTGCTCTTGTGATGACAACACTGTCCATCTATATGAACTACCATCATAGTTACCAAGCATGCACTTGTTTTCGTTTTCGTTTTCGTTTTGTTGCTAGGTTTTAACATTATCTTTTATCCTAAAAAACTTGACTTGTACCCTCAGGAAAAAAAAAAAAAAAAATTGGCATTGGAGGACTCTCTTTCATTGGAGTCGGGACCGGCCTTATCACCGTGGGAAAAATGGCTTGTTGAGTCCACTACATAGCTAATCATATTAGCTGCATAGTGTGTAGCTCTACAGCTTTAGGAAGCTAATTAGATGCGTTTATTGTTTCTTTTTATTAATTATGTATTAGGGGTTGATACTTTGCACAAGATTAGTGGCTTGAGTATGCGTCAACGAGTAGAGATATATATGCTCAAAGCCGTGATGATGTGAATTATCTTCCTGTCATATTAGTCTATGTATTGATTCATTCGTGACGACATCTTCTCACCGCTTGATTTATTGTCTAATGCAGTTTGATTTCCAATATTGCTTTGTTTGGTTAAATTGTAATGTTTTATCTCTCTCTCTCTCCCTTTTTTTTTTTTTTTTTTTTTTTTTTTCCTTTTTTCTTTGAAAGCAAATCTCTTCTGCTTCTTTTGCGAGTGCTGATATTGCTTCAGATTTATCAACTTACAGTATTCTTAAAAAATAAAAAAATAAAAATAAAAGAAGAAGAAGAAGAAGAGTTGGTTTTGAGAATTTGCTGTGTCCGTTATCACAAATGTCCATTTGTGTTTCCTTTTAAATTACAACATCAATATCAAAAAACAGGGCTAACCGTCCAACCGCAGAATCCCTGTTTCTAATGTCTTGTAAGTTTTATTAAATAGTGCTTTCTAAACCGACTAGGTTTTCATAAACAAGAAACAAATCGGATCCTGTTCATTTAAGACTAGAACGCTATAACAGTCTTAAACTCCATCCATGTCGTCTCTTTCTCACGATCTCACTACAATCATGGTGACTTGTTCTGATGCCACTTTGTAAGACCTAGTGAACGGACAGAACAACTTATGTGGCTTTGGAAGCACTCGACAAAACACGACTAACCTGTTACCATAGTAATTTAAAATTTGTGAAAATGAAAAAAAAAAAAAAAAAAAAAGTTCAAACAAAATAATGACTAACTGATTGATATGGTTATTTAACATGGTCAAAAACCCTTGAGGGAAAAGAATCATGGTGCTGAACACACAAACTCAAACAGCAAGATCTATTAAAATGTCGTATTGCAATTAGACTCGTTTAGAATTATACGTCTACTATGAAACTCTGCTCAATCAGAACCCATGTGATCTCCTTCCGCGTCGACTTGCCTTTGATCCAACTGATGTACTCCAAGTCTTCAGCTGGCCTTCAGTCTAACTAACCTACTCCAAGCTTTAGTGCTCGCCTTCAGTTCAACTGACGTCCTCCAACCGTAATCCGCCTTCAGCTCCTTCTCAGACATATTCTAAATCTTCAAATGCACTATGACAACAAGTTGGAGGAATGAAAAATAATCCTAGAAATTGCTGTGGTTTTCACTCACTCTAAAAAGCTCTAAAAACGTGATTCTTTACCCGAGATCACTTAAATAATAAAAATATAGATGTGACGATGTGTCTAGAAGTAATTCACTAAATCCAGGACGAGCTTTGCTCGAAATCTTGCATGAAAAATGAAAACTAAAAGTAAATAACTGATCTTTTTAATTATTCCGATTTCTTGCTTTTTTGTTCTAGGGGGGCTTAAGCCCCCTCTCAACTTTTTCTTATTTGCACTTTTAGGTATGTATTGTTTTAAATTCACATATTAACACCACCTCCAAAAAAATAATTTATATGAAAGCTCCCCCTAAAAAGTTACAAACTTCATTTTCCCCCTAAAAAGTTGAAAGAAAAATATAATATTATTGAACCAAATTCCAACCAATATACCTAAACACGTATCAAGATGATTTCCTTTAACACCATGCACTGTTCATTAAGTAAAGTCTTTTTTTTTTTTCTTTCTCGTTAAGAATTAAATAACTAATTTATTTTGAGTAAATATTTCTTCTAGTTATTACTTATTAGCCAATCAAAATCTGAACTATAGCAAAACGTTATCTGATAGTCAAACACCATGTCAGATTTTCAAGTGCGAATCTAATATGAAAATCTTATTCAAATCCAAATAGATAATCACAAAAATAATTAGGAGTTTATCTCAAATGAACATATACATAAATTAAACACAAGATTAAATTTACAAAAATTTGAATTTGAAAGGATTAAAAGATGAACTCGAAATTCGAATTCTTGTTTGAATAAAGACCAATCTAATTGAATTTTTTCAAGTTTTATATTTGATTCTCTGCAATAGGATAAAAACACTGCCGAATCAAAATCATAAATTCAAATTTAATTTAATAAAAAACCGAATTTGAACATGAGATAAAACTATAAATCTTTGAAACTCAGTTAATTTAATTTTGATAATAAATACCAACAAAAAGGTTTAAAAACTCTAAAAAAATATTTTTCCGCAGCTAACTATCAATTAGATTCCAGATTCCAAGCTTTGATTCCAGTAAGCTCTCACGGAAGCTAATAGGGGGATTTTAAATCCTCTGTCCAATTTTTGGTGTCTCAATTGGTGTCTGACCAATAATATTATATTACCTCATTTCAAAAAGTTTGAAATACTTTGTAACTGATTTTTATATCTTAAAAATCAAACTTCTTTCAATAATGTATCAAGATATTATTGGTTACACATCATTTGGGACACCAAAATTGGACAAGAAACCTAAAAACACATTTACTTTGTGGGGCAAATGTCCCTCGACCCTCTAAAATTGACTCCATTGGTAATGAAAGATTTAGCTTTCTATGATCTGATATCAATATATAAAAAATACATATGGTCTCCTATTTAGCATCTTTATTACTATATGAAACTTGCACTTTTTTTTTTTTTGGTACATTAATGTAGCGACCAATTAATTTCAACATAACATATTTCGATGATATATGTCCGTTTCATTAATAATTCTAAATACAAAGTTATAACTATCGGACTTATTCGGCTACTAGACAAGAGACAAATGTTACAAATATATATACATAATTACATGATCCAGAAAGTCATTCAGCATCAAAAACGAAGAATTCTCATAACAGAAAAATGGGAAAAATCGACCAAATGTAATACAGATCTTTCTTTTTAATTTCCTTCATTGTTTGCGGCTTTTGAAATTTCCTAATTTTACTATTTTTTTCAGTCATACAAACTGTGAAATGGACATGTTGGGAATAGAAAGTGAGGACTGAGGTGGACATCCATGATATCTTCTTTCCTTTCCTTTCCCACTTGTGGATAAAAAGGTTGAAAATATGAATATAAGGCTATACTCTTCTGACAAATCCTTGAAAGTGAACTTGGCTACTTGAAGAAGCAATTGCTAGAAATGAGAGACCAATGAATTTTTGTTTGCTTTAAGCGCATGATAGAGGAGTCAATTTTCCTCACCTCTATATATTAAAAATATATTATCATGACAATAGATGCACCTTTACGTTTCTATACATATATATATGTATTTGTGTGTGTGTCTACTTACATATCCATCCATTTTTTGACTTGTTCCAATTTTAAGTGTTTAAAGGTTTTTAGGTGAAAGACAAATTAAAATTAAGGTAATACCTAATTAAACGAGTACGTATAATTCAATTTTTTAGGTTTCTATTTTTATGTACCTTGTATCCACCGACGGATACAAATGTATGCTTTTTTCAGTGTGACTATCTCTCCACATAATATATCCAAGATAAATCTGAATGATATGTAGTAATTGTTAATGAAAATCTTGTGTCTAATAAAATATCACATTCAAAACAATTTGAAATTACAATTTTGTATGGTTTATTGGAATGCGTATTGACAATAAGTACATCCAATTTGCTTGTACACAAGTGATAGGAATTTAAGCGGCAGATGTGTCATATATATTGTAAAATGATTATGTAGCCAAAGAATTTGTTTTATCTGTTTACTAGATCTTAATGATGTTGGATTTAGACCTTGTGTGGTGCTATACCCGTAAATGCATGATGTTATTCGATGTTACATTATCTAGAAAATGAGAAGATAATTGGCGTAACTTTAGAGGAAAATGGAGTGGAAGAGATGTTTAACAATTCGATGGCCATTATGTGATGAAGATGTAGAAAACATCATACTCCAGGAGTTTTTGCCTCCGTTTGATTAGTTAGTTAGAAATGAAAATTTTAAGTTAGAGTTAGTTGACTTTTTTAAAAACTAATTATAATTTTTGTTGACTTTTCAGAAAAAGATAAAAATTGAGATGAAAAATTTGAGTTCCAACTGGAACACCAAACAAAAGTGTCTTTCTTAACTCTCAAACGGTAATTATGGGAATCGGATTCCCTATTCAAGTCAATGAATTTTGTTCGAGTACTCCCGTTGGATGGTGAGAATATATGGGATTTGTGCCTATAGTTCTTTTGCTTTTTCTTTTTTTTTTTCTTTTTTTTTTTCACACAAGCAAGTGACAAACCTATGTGGCAGATTGACCATAAAGTCTTTCGGGAGATGAAATTTTTCACCTCTGTTTGGTAGAAAACATCATACTCCAGAAGTTTTCGCCTCCGTTTGGTTCGTTAGTTAGAGATGAAAATTTAAGTTAAAGTTAGTTGACTTTTTTAAAAACTAGTTATAATTTTTGTTGATTTTTCAGGAAAAAAAAAACAAAAAAAAAACAAAAAAAAACAAAAATTGAAATGAAAAATTTGAGTTCCAATTGGAACACCAAACAAAAGCGTCTTTCTTAACTCTCAAATGGTAATTATGGGAATCGGATTCCTATTCAAAGTCAATGAATTTTGTTCGAGTTCTCCCGTTGGATGGTGAGAATTTATGGGATTTGTGCCATTAGTTCTTTTTCTTTTTCTTTTTCTTTTTTCACACAAGCAAGTGACAAACCTACGTGGCAGATCGACTATAAGGTTTTTCGAGAGGCAGAAAATAGTGAACTCCACTAAGTTACAACTTCCAGACAATTGCTGATTAGAAGAGAATAACTTGTAGCGCTTATAAGTCCTTTTAGAGTTTTCATTCCCTACCGATGTGGTGTATGAGTAGAATTCTTTCATATTGATAATATTCAAGTTCAAAGACAACGTACTATGAAAAATGTATAAAAGTGAGCTAGCATGAGTTATTTACAAATACATTCAGCTCAACATGACCGTCAGAGTAATCATAATAAAAACAAGTCAAATATCACCTAAAATCTAATATTTTTTCAGTTCACAATGTGTAGATGAGAATCTACTGTCACAAAAAAATCAAGTAAAATCAAAAAATAATGATGGATTTCAATTTAGGGTTATTGATCATCACTAATAGATTTCTAACAATAAGCATTAATTATCAGAACAGAAATATGTAAAGTGTAGGAAATAAGTAACAACGTCGGAATGTATAGGTTCACTCTAAAATGAGGTAAATCCTTGTGTTTAGTGCTTTCTACTATGCATGAAAAATGAGTACAATAGTGAGATTTCTACATAGACCGGGGGGCAGGGGGTGGTAAGAGGTCCTTGTAAATAGACTTGACATCCTATTTTAGAGTTAAGCCCACTACTGAAGTTAGTGAAGTTAAGTCCACTACTTAATGGATTTGAGCTCACTTTTGTAACAAATGCGTCGGAGTTTATCCTCTATATATTTTGTAATGGATAGTTTTTATATTGTCATGATCTTCGGATCGTATGATATTAGGTATGTGGAGAGTTAAGATTGGAGGATGAAGTCCAACACCAACCGTGAAATGCACACATATATCAAAGGTGTGTGCACAAGATTTGTCCACCCCACAGGTCGAGATTCTTTCCCTTTTCCTTTCAAACAAAGAAGAATTAAAAGGAAAAATGAGCAAAAAATGTGCACTAAATCGTCCACAAATATCAGTTCGCCAAGTTATCGCACGGAATCCAAATATATTGCCTTTTATCCGAAAACAAAACAAAAGGACACGTATAAAGATTAAAGGAAGCTAAACTATCCATTACCAGTAAATATGAATATTCCAATACGTTGTGGAGCTATGAGCTGTGTAACAGATGCACGAAAAAAAAAAAAACTCCACATATCAAATGAGAAAAATAAATTAATGAAACAAGTACTCGCAACAGGTGTAAAGAGCAGAAATTGTTATCGCTATTATGTCAAGTAGTTCAAGGGAAAATAATATATCAACAAAGTTTAAAAACCAAAAGCCCAGATTGGAAAAAAAAAAAAAAAAAAAAAAAAAAGCAAGCAAAGTGTTTATATAAAAAGAGGTATCATGTCATTTTACATGTACATAAGTAAAAGGAAAGTATTTATCTTATGTCCAATAGCTTAAACTTGTTTGTATTTAAGTTTTCAAATTGAAAATTCAAAATTTCCGAACCAGAGCTTAATATTTTTTGACGAGGAAGAAATAAATATTTTTTTAATTACTTTTTTATTTTTTTTGGTCCTTGGCGTAATGAAAGTCGTCTTCTTTCTCCAAAAGAGAAATGAAGTTGACACGAGAGGAGGATAGGAAGCCAAGCCAAGCACCTCCATTATCAAGATTCCTTTCGGACTCTTCTTGGGAGGCGTGTGCTCCTCTCATGCCCTATGTGGGCCCCTACATTAACCTTACCCCCTTGGGGCCCACCTCAACCCCTCACTCATATCCCCCATGCCCTCCTCGATTGCCCATATCTCCCTCTATAAATTCATCACCTTGTTAAACAGATTGGAGATATATCAAGCAGAAAGCCCCAAAACAAAACATTTATAAGCTTTTCTCTTATAATTCCAAGTTCCTAGTCCTCTTACCTATCAATCGATCATGTCGGACTGCGGCAACTGCGACTGCTCTGACAAGAGCCAGTGCGTGTAAGTGTTTCTAAAACACGTATCTCTGTATATGTTTGTATGTGTATGTATATGAATATGATCATATGTGTTATTTCGTCATGTCATGGTTTTTATATGCTGTTGTTTTTACGTAAGTATATGGAGCTCATATTGTGTACTCTTACGTGTGTTGTGTTTCAATTCTTTAGTGTATGTTATAATTTTCATTTATGCGATATTATTTTTTGTTATACATACATATATATATATATATGTATGTCGCTATATGCATAACTTCGCGTAGCTATGTTTGTAGAAAATACTAGAAAAGTGTTATTTAACGATGCAGTTGCTAAATAATTTTCTGATGCAAGGACTGCGTACCGAGTGTGACATGCATGCTGATCATGTGTTAAGTTTTATGAATTGAAGGGTTTTTTTTTTTTTTTCCTTTTCTTGTGATATTATTAATTTAGATTTGGCGCCTTAATTTTTCAGTTGAAGAGGAATTTTAAGAGGAACTGTCAAGCCTTGGTTCCAATCCATTCTTAAAAAAACTTGGATTTTATATCGTGGATATTGTCTATTGTTTTGTTGCATAGTCATAAAATTAACATATTTACTTTGTGATTGCAGCAAGAAGGGAAGCAGCTACACTCTCGTCATTGAGACTGAGAAGATCAGGTACTTTCTTCTTTCAAGGACATATATTTATTTGCATATACATATAAATATATATGTGTGTGTGTGTGTGTGTGTGTCTGTCAATTATTGTTTTTTAAATAAAATAAAATATGCATGACTAGGACCGAGATATCGCCAACCATGGAAGAAGAAAATTGTTTTGAAACCCTATCAACTATGAACCCTGAAATTTCTCGTTCATGCTTAATCACGCTTTATTGTTTGTTAAACAAGAACAATTCTTAATCTTATATCGACTAACGTTGGATGCTTTGCTTTGTTCCAGCTACATGGACGCTGTTGCTGTGGATGCCCCGGCAGCTGAGCATGACGGAAAGTGCAAGTGCGGCTCTAGCTGCGCTTGTGTGAACTGCACATGCGGTCATTAAGCACCAACAATATAACAGTGATACCAACAGAAGTTTCATATACAAGTCATGCAACTGTTTGGGAGTCTTTTTAATATTTGTAATACTGATGGTGAAATAAATTAAGTCTTATGTGAACTTGTCATGGTACTTTGTGTACTTTTGTGTCTGTTTTGAGTCATGAGTGAAGATGTGTCTGTTGGTCCTTGTTGTGTCTGTTTTTAGTTTCCTTGTTCATGTAAATGGCCTTCTCTGTGGCCTAGTGTGGTTTTAATGAATTTTATTTTAGTATACTTGCTCTGCTCATTTTCAATTAGTTAATCATTATTTTCTTCCATAGATTTAAAATCTTTCCTTCTAATATTTTTAAAATAGATATCTAGCATCCGGACGAGTACCGACCTACGAAAGGAAGTTGATCATGGAAAACCTGGGTTGATTCTTCCCAGACTATAAATTCGTTGGCAATATACTCCAATAGCAATTAAAATATTCACTTCAACTTACAATATTGCTGAGTAATCATCTATTAAGATGCTTTTGGCATAATTAAAAAAAAATGATTAAGCCTCTCAGGTGCCTCTTGTTGCATCCTGCTCATGCTGCTTGGTGTTTTTGGCAATGGTGTGGTGTGCTTTGAGTTGCGTTTATTACCATGGAAGTGATAGCTTTAATTCATCAGCTGGAGATCAATTTGGATGGTAGTCTACTAGAAGCAAAGAGGAGCTTGCAGAGGAGCCGAACTGAATGAATACGAGCTGTGGCTAATACCCGAGGCATAAAAGAAGCATCTTCTATGGGATCCTAAAACCACCAGCCACCTTGACCAAATTCATGATAAGCCCACCAACTTCCTTGCGTGATGCCTACGGTTAAGAACTACTGACATGAAAAGGAATGTGAACCTGTCCTTATAGTAGCTCTACTTCCTTAACTCAAACCTTATAGTTCCCATTCCAGATAGAAATGCCCATATGCGTAATGTTAGCAAAATCCTATATTGTTTTTATCCAACTTATTACAGAAAATCCTTTATTGGTTCATATTGGCTTATGCAATTATTTTCCCTTCTTTAGCAGATTCTCTCTGATTTAAAAGTTTCCCCTCAACAATAACATGCCCTGCTGTAAATCCTCAAAACACTTCATAAAACTTTTCAAGAGTTTTGGAACTAATGAAAATTGCAGTTGAACAGTCGGGCACTTGTCCATTTTCATCAACACGTTTAAAATGTAAAGAACAAGATATGTGGAAATTGATAATCTAGCAAAGAGAACAGAGAAGCCGAGACAATCTGTTCCAAATTATGAATGCATACTTTTCGTTCACTTCATTCAAGAAGTTAAAAATTGCCACCCAGTATAAAGAAAATACACAAAATAATCACATGAATAGTATCTAACAGGCAAGAGAATGTACCCTCCCAATTCTTATTCTTGAATTTTAAGATATCATCCTGTGCTATCCTAAAAAAAAAAAAGATTGTATTCCAAAATTATCAAATCCTATATCATGCAGCTCAAGTGCTCATACCACTAAACATTGAAGCCTTCAGCCCGGAGACACTTGCGATGCGCCTCTATCCATTTTGCACAGGCGTCTTCCCCGTGCTCCACAATGCATTCATCTCTCAGTTTCTTAGTATCGGGACAAGCACAGCAGATCTTCTTCTTCGGCTTTGTATCTGGGCTAGGCTTGGTGACAGTTGATCCATGGTTTTGCTGTGACCCTGTCAAAGCCAAGGTAGATGAGGTATTTTCTGTTGGCAGTCCACCCATTTCACAAGCTCTTGGAGAACTAAAATACAATCGCTGAAGACAAAAGGACTGAAGATTAAAACTTGTATCATGAAATTGCTCATAAAATGGACAACTAAAAAAGGAAATTAAGAGTATCATATCATGCACAGAGAAGTCTAATTCTATTGTTTTAGTACAAGAGAAAAGAAATGTCAGAATTTTGTTAATAACCTGAAGGATTCGTCTTTAGACATAGATAGAACAACATAAGACAGTATCTTTTTTCCAAATATATAGATGCATAAAGGGAAAAAAAAATTTCCGTAAATTTGAAGAAAAACTAAATTTTTTTACTAAATGTTCTTCCACATAAACCACTAGGTCATGCTAAAAAATAAAAAACAAAATATCACAACCGAAGATCTTCTATTTCTTTGAGGTCATATGCTGAACTCATCTAAAAGAAACTCCAAGTACTTGAATTAAACGAACAAGAGGTCTTCCTACAATCATATTAGTTTCTACTTCCTTCAGAAAATCTTTATTGTCCGTTTCAATTAAAGTTTTCTTATCGCACTCAAAAGAAGTTAAAAATGATTAAAACTTTTCTATGCCTCGACTAACAGAACAAAGCACCAACCCAAAATAAATAAATAAATAAATAACTAAATTAAAATTAAACTACACTAGAATGGCATTCATTTTTCAGCTAGACAGATTCTTGATTATACTCAAGGTTGAACTCCTCTTGGGCTTTTTATCAAACAGATGGTGGGTGTTCGATTTCAAACGTAAAATAAATGTCATTACCAGGAAAATGTCTCAAAATGTTGAAAATAATTATAGTAATTAGGTTTTTTAAATTGATTCTATAATCTTTGCAGAACTCTTTTTCTATTTTTCAAGATAAACCTCATAAAAACATGAACCAGTATTATCAGCCCCAAAAGCCAATTCAAACTTTTAGGACTGAAAATGGAGGGCTTGTACAGCTCATGCAACACCCAATATAATAGAGGGATTTTCCATCAGTTTTCAGAATTTAACAAGAAAATCATGACAAAGAATTTTTTTTTTTTTTTTTTTTTTTTTTTTTTTCGGGACAAAAGAAATTTCATCATAGAATTAAAATCAAGAAAAAAACACCAACACAAAAGGGAAATTTCGGATTAAGGTCGTTCAAGAGAGAACATTACCTCAAAATCTCTCCTGGCTCCAAAAAGTTTCGCTGCAGAAGTTGGCTTCTACTCGGTCGAAAAGCTAGGTGGTGAAGTCCAAACGTGCTTCCGGGAGGGGGGAGAGAGAGAGAGAGAACCGCTTAAAAAAATAAGGGTTATTTACATTTACCTACCCAATTTATTCATAAAATATATTTATATGTGAAAGTTAGAGAAAAGAAGAAAGAATTTAGATCGATAAAAAATTAGTTTTTATTTTAAAAAATTAACTTGTTAAGTGAAGTGATCTAATATTTTTAAATATCTGTTATTATTGTTATGTCCGTGTGGTCATTTCAACCCACGCTTGTTGGTCATACATTAGTTACTATGAGTTTTGACTTATTTTAGGATGGTCATTTCATTATATTATATTATAAGTGTGTGATTATGTCATTTTTTCATAATGATTGTTGCTCACAATATTTACACAGTTGTCTGCTTGTTCTGGACGGTCATTTTCATGATGACTTTCTCATTTTAGGACCATAAACATCTATTTTTTTAGAATTGATGGTGATCAATTCGTTACCTTTCATATTGCTGTTATTTTGTGCTTGGTAATATGTATGATTACTTCACTGTCATCAGTATACTTATTATGTTATGTTACCATTAACATGACCGCAGGTTCAATATAATCGACGGGTGCCGGATACGGAAATTACCAGGGCTAAAATAAATACTTTTGTTAACATCAAAGATATTGTACGAAATTGAACCGGTGGTTGACTCCACAACAGTACGCGGCCGTCGTCGATCAGCGATGCATTAAACAGTTTCTAGGATTAAGTACTCTTGGTTGGGCTGGGCAGCTCTTCCATAACATTGTTATGAGATTGACGGATCACTCATGGATGGGTGATGCTCTTTGGTTTGAGGTGGGTGAAGACCTAGGCAGATTTTCTATCAACGAGTTCTGTCTCATTACCGGCATGAAATGCGTAGGGTCTACCCATCTCCCATTGGTCGAGAGCCGATTAATAACAAGATATTTTTCGACGCTAAGAGGTGTGTCGAGAGAACATTTGGAGCTTCAGCTGTCCAATGCAGCCAATTTGGACAACGACGACGACGCTGTCAAGCTTAGTCTACTATACTTGACATTCTCCATTCCTTTGTCAAATGCAAACTCGGTTAAGATAGACCCGAAGTTTTTTGCCCTTGCCAATAACATTGCTGAGTTCAATGATTTTCCTTGGGGCGTGCTCTCATGGGAGGCAACCCGGACTGCAATCTGCAATTCAGTTGAAAAGAGGGTGGCTTCGAAGAGAATACCCTTAAAAAAGAATGACAAAGTGCATTACAGTGTTGCGGGCTTTCCCCATGCGTTGCTTGTTTGGGCCTATGAGACCCTCCCAACGATAGCAATGAAATTCAGCTCCAAATACGAGCATGCCATTCCGCGTATGCTGTCGTGGACCACCGCGGACAATGTCAAGTTCGATGATGTTATGTCTGCTTTTACCGAGGTTGGCGAAAAGTAGGTACAAAAAACTGTTGCTCGTCTTTTACATATTATCCCAGAGTATTATGTATGCTGTGTCTATTACAATTGGTAGTCAATTTACATATGTAAATCATCCTTGTCCTCATAACAGTAATTATATATTATAATATATAGCAGGGTTCATAACAGTAATGTCGAGTTGGTCATAACTGTTATGACTGATAGTATAATGCTATCGTTCAGAACAGTTATGACCAGGTGGTCATTACTGTTATGACCCCTGGTTTTAACCAGTTGTCATAACAGTAATGACCACCTGGTAATAACTGTTATGACGCTATCGGTCATAACAGTAATGACCAATTGATCATTACTGTTGTGACCCTTGGTTTTAACTAGTGGTCATAACAGTTATGACCAATTGATCATTACTGTTGTGACCACTAGTTAAAACCAGGGGTCACAACATTAATTGGTCATAACAGTTATGACCGATACCGTTATACTATCGGTCATAATAGTTATGACCGTCCGGTCATTCTGTTATGACCCATACTGTAATCTTATTCAGTTAATATTAATTGTTTGTTTTTTTAATATCAATGTTGGTCATTGTACTTAGTGGAAGGGTGGTTATTTAATTTGATTATCTAATCAATATGAATATTAATGATATGATATTAAATGTGTTTAGCCTAAGGGTTTTGTGATGATGCCAACTGAAGAAGAGTTGAAGGACCCATGGGTTGCGCGGCTATATTTGAAGAACCCAATTGTGCTGCCTAAATTACCTCCCAAGACTCCTGCCCCCCCAACGAGCTCTGATACAAACTCCGAGTGGCGCGAGTTTCAAAAAGAGATCCGAGGAGAGGTGGTCTCCATTAAAAAAAATTTAGCTTCTCTTAAAAAGGGTCAGACGAAGTCTAACAAACTCATGCGAAGGGTGATAAAAATGTTGGCCGCCAACGTTTCTGATAAGGGACAAGGGAAGGGACAAGGAGAGGCACACACTTCGTTCCATTTCAGCAGCAGCCCAGAGACTAAAGTTCAGACGCCTGAATCGGATGCCTTGAAAACTACCCCCCCCTCACATTGGCACCGGCTCGCAATATGATGTCATATTGGACTCTGCCTTGGGTCCCGTTGCGGATATGGGTGTTCAAGCAGCCATGGAGTTCCTTACCGCCAACAAGGTGATTGTTTCTCGTGAAGACGTCAAGGCTGATAACAATAAGGTAAACAATTATTTTCCGATCGCGTCTACCATATATGTAGATGATCTTAACTGTCTTCCATAATAATTTTTTTTTTATTATGACATTTTATGATAACACGCAGGAAAATATTACAGCCAGCCTAGAAGAAAGCGAGGGAGAAGTTAAGGAAAAATCCGATCTATCTGTTGGAAAGGAGGAAATGATGCCTGACCCGGAGAATTTATCCGGATTGGATAAATATGATAAAGAAAATAAAAAAAGAGAGCTGGATGTCAAACAGCTTGAAGAGCCAGCATCCGAGGAGAGCATCGGTGACATGGTTGTTATTCATCATCTTTAACTTATTTACATATCAATTATGGTCATCGTACAATGTTAACTCGTTTCACATCTGTCGTTTATAGATCCCTAAGAAGAAGAGGGTCAGACTATCAAGGCTTGGACAACGGCCCTCTTCTTCCATGCCTCATGATGGCTCGCCGTCGAAGGCTCCGAATACGCTGATACATGCCCTCCCTCCGGGTCTCGCAGATGAACCCCCAAAAGAGTTACTTGAGGAGTTCAGGGCGTGGTTCCCAAAAGGTTTATTGAAGAAGACTCTTACAGAGTAATTTTTTTTTATAATACTTATACGTTCGATTTGAAAATTACATTATATTAACAATGTCATCACCAATTAACCAGACGGTACATTTTGTTTAGTAAACGGCCTCCCCGATACTCTAAGACGCATGATACGTTGGACAAACCACATGACCTCGGATGCATGCAGGTGGAGAAAAAAAGTTGGTATTATGAGTTAGCTACTTCAGCTGTATGGCTATGGGATGAAGTAAGTACCGTTCAACAATCTTTATTCTCCATGTTATAGAAGTGTCGTAAAATCAAATGTCAATCCTATTGGCTGTGCAGACTATGAATTTTTTCCAATAAATTTGCATCTTTTTTGTTTGTGCAGCACATTGACGTTGCATTCTACTATCTGAGGAACAAGATCAGGCAGTTCCCCGAACTGAATCAACGGAAGGTGACAACGGTAGACACAGATTTTATTTCAAAAGTTCGTTCGTTATGGACTGTCTACCAGTCAGCTCCCGATAAGTTCAATTGGGCCTGCTGTGATTCTATCTTCATGATAATGCTGGGAGTCCGTGTCCAGAGTGGGGCCTCATGGTGGGACGTTAACACAGTTCTAATGCCAATTCACTTCGAGGGTCTGAAACATTGGGCATTAGTTAAGCTCGATCTGACAAACTGGACCATTGAGGTATATGACTATCTGGAGCACGAAGGACCTCACAACTCTAAGGTCCGCGAAGGAATGGAAGGACTGTCAAAGTTCATTCCACTTGTGGCGGAACAAAATAGTTTGTTCGACTTCAAACGGCGAGATCCTCCAGGAAATTACCCAATACCGGTCACCATAATGAAAGATATCCCTAAACAAGCCAATGGGTTAGTACTATCATTGCTTGCTGTTTTCATTAAATTCACTGTGGAATGTGTGATCCTTATTTATAATTCTTATTTTTTTTTTCAATCTTTCGTGCAACAGGGGTGACTGTGGAATGTTTACAATAAAATATGCTGAATGCTTGATAGAAGGGAGGGATGTCCGTTATTGGGTAATTGATGCACGCATGAAACTCTTCAGGGAGTGGATGGCATGTTACTTGTGGGCCCATGCCAAACGTAAGCTCGAACAATCTTATAAGAGTGATGAGGATGATGAGACAGATTATTAGTTTTTTTCCCAAACCATTGCAAATGTTGTTATCTAACTTAACCACACTGTAAATAGTGTCATTCTTTGATTCTTGGTAACAATTAATTATTTTTTTATATGGTATATTGTTGTAGATTGTGAAGTTCAACATTACACATTAATCTTGTTGGCCCATGTCATAATTTTATTGATCAGATGGGAATAAAAGGAATTAGCAATAATATTATCTTTGTACCTTATATAGCAGCAAAATGTTAGCTTATACCAATTAAAACGTTCGTCATTCCTGTTATGACCGTGTGGTCATAACAGTTATGACCTCTAGTCCAAAAAAAATAATAAAAAATTAGAAAAGTCATGTTTCAGGCCATTTTCTACGAAAGGTCATTCCTGTTATGACCGTGTGGTCATAACAGTTATGACATCTAGTCCAAAAAAAATAATAAAAAATTAGAAAAGTCATGTTTCAGGCCATTTTCTACGAAAGGTCATTCCTGTTATGACCGTGTGGTCATAACAGTTATGACCTCTAGTCCAAAAAAATAATAAAAAAATTAGAAAAAGTCATGTTTCATGCCATTTTCTACCAAAGGTCATTCCTGTTATGACCGTGTGGTCATAACAGTTATGACCTCTAGTCCAAAAAAATAATAAAAAATTAGAAAAGTCATGTTTCAGGCCATTTTCTACCAAAGGTCATTCCTGTTATGACCGTGTGGTCATAACAGTTATGACCTCTAATCCAAAAATAATAATAAAAAAATTAGAAAAGTCATGTTTCAGGCCATTTTCTACGAAAGGTCATTCCTGTTATGACCGTGTGGTCATAACAGTTATGACCTTTAGTCCAAAAAAAAAATAAAAAAAAATTAGAAAAGTCATGTTTCAGGCCATTTTCAACGAAAGGTCATTCATGTTATGACCGTGTGGTCATAACAGTTATGACCTCTAGTCCAAAAAAAATAATAAAAAATTAGAAAAGTCATGTTTCAGGCCATTTTCTACGAAAGGTCATTCCTGTTATGACCACTGTATTAAACATGCGGTCATAACAGTTATGACCACCTGGTTAAAACAGTTATGCCCGATGCAACTGGTCAAAACGGTGACGTATTAGTCAAGCCCTAATAAATTGTTTTCTCCACTCTCCCGCCCAAATCCCGACTAAACTAACAGTACCCAAAATATTGAAAAATTTGTCTATCCTATTTTCGTCGTTTTTCTCTAAGTGAAGCCTCACCAATATTTTCTGCCCGATTACCCACAAATCGAAACTCACTGTAAGTCAAACAAATCTGATCACATCTTCTTCGAGCACTCTGTTAAAACTGCCCCTGACCATCCTCGTCACAGTTTAAGGCCGAATCTGCCAGATCTGCTTCTACTCCAGCTGAGTAGATATCTTCACACTTCCTATCAGCCAATCTGAGGTAATGGTTCCTGTTATTTGTGCAGCATATTTGTTAATTTATTATTTAATGGGTGTGCTTTTTGAGATATTAGTCAGCTCGCTATATATAAAAAAACTGGTTATGTTGTAAATGACCATCGTGTCATTATCATCGTGACCAATTTTGAGGTTTGTAATGCAAAAAAAATTTGTAATTCAAATAAATTATTGGATATAACCAACTCACTATATATAAAATTGGCCTTATAACACAATGTTTCCTTCCTTTGTAATGCAAATATGTTATTGGATAACTTGATAGTGTTTCATTCAGGAATGGATGCGGTTTGTGTTTTTGTCAATTATAATGGTCAATGGGACGGCACATCATCGTCATATGTTGGTGGCGAAATGAAGGGAATATTGATGCCCGATAACTCAACATATGTTGGACTTGTTGAGTTGGTAAGAAGTGTGATTGGAATTAGAGGCCCAGACAAGAATATAGTCATGAGATACGGTGTTGAGCCTGGATTGCCTCTTGTGAGGATACAATGTGATGCTGACGTTAAATTCTACATACAACTGAAGAAGAAGGATGTTCATGTGCTTAGCAAATTTCCAGTTACAATCGATGTATTGGATGAGTCTGCGGCGGAAGCAATGCCAGCAGAGGTTGGGGCAAGCAACCACATAGACGTTCAACGTTCTAGGGATGGGGGACAGAGTGATGAAGCCATGCAACATGTAAATGACATTAATACGATCATCCCTCCTCCTCTTCAGTTCCCTTCTCCTACAGTAGGTCTGGATTTGCACAACGAAGATGAAATTGAAAAACAAGATGAAGTTATGCACAATGATTTATGCACGGCCCATGATGATTGTAATGCCGGAAAAATGCATGATGCGGATGATTCGCATCGGTCAAACGAAAAGAGTATCGCAGCAAGTATTGGAGACCATTCTATTGTCAATAACACTAGATCTGAAAATGACAAAGTATCCAGTAGTGACAGTCTATCCGACGGCGTCATTGTTGCTGATTATACACCTGTCACAATGCGCATAAACTGCATATTTGAGAACAAAAAGTTACTGCAATACCACCTTCATCACGATGCAATGAGTAAACACTACCAGTTCAAGGTGAAGAGGTCGAACTCTACTCTATTACACGTGATATGTATAGATAATGAGGGATGTCAATGGCAATTGCGTGCGACTAGGATGAGAGGTAGTGAAATGTTTGTTGTGAAGCGGTTCGACGACGTCCATACTTGTTCAATTGAAATCGTGCAAGGGCATCATCGTCAAGCGAAGAGTTGGATGATTGGGGAATGTGTTAAGGCAAAATACTTGGATCCGACCAATACCTTATATAGACCAGCCGAAATAATGCGAGACATGCAGGACGAATTTGGAGTGTCTTTTAACTATCTTAGAGCATGGCGAGGGAAGGAAGCTGCACTGAACAGACTGAGGGGGGATGATGCTGAGTCATACAAAGGTACTTTCCCATATATGCTTATATGTTCTTGACTGGACTTACCATTGTTATACTTACGACATGGTATTGATAATTTAATAATTACAGTTCTGCCAGCGTGGGCTGAAATGGCTATGCGGAAAAATCCTGCATCCGACATTCAAATTGAGACAGACTCAGAAAATTGTTTCAAATACTTTTACATGTGCTTAGCTGCTTCGAAGCATGGTTGGCCGTATTGCCGTCCAGTCATTGTGGTCGATGGTTCAGCACTAAAGGCCAGGTTTGGAGGAATGTTGCTTGCAGCCTGCGGGCACGACGCAAATGGCTCCATATTTCCCCTTGCATTTGGTATCGTTCCGTCGGAAAGCAATGAATCATGGAAATGGTTCTTCGAGAAGCTAAGGGATTCAATCGGCACAAGAGAGTCTCTTGCTATTGTGGCCGATAGGCATAAGGGTATCGAATATGCAGTCAACCATGTCTATCCAGATGCTGCATTCGGGATATGCGTCCAACACTTGGCTGCAAACTTGAAGACTAGGTACAAAGATTTCAAAGGCCCTTTGAAGACCTATTTTGATGGTGCCTCGAGATCGTATCTTTTAAGTGAGTTCCATCGTCCGTGGTCTTAACCCCGACATGCATCGATACCTTGTTGAGGCCGATCCTACAAAGTGGTCGCGAGCATACTTCAACGGTCGGATATATGCAATCATGACAACCAACATTGCTGAGTCATTTAATAATGTGGATCGGAAAGCCCGGTTAATGCCAGTTGGATTCTTGGTGGAATGGCTGAGGGCACTACTACAAAGATGGTTTGTCGAGAGGCGTGAAGAGGCCCTTAAAATAACATCTAAACTGGCCCCAAAGGCTGAGAAATTGATTCGAACACATTTCTCGGTAGGCCTATCAGTAACGGTATGTGATAACGACCACATCATACACACACGCATTAAAAAATAAAATTTGTGTTATCCTTATTGCGAGCGACTAAACTAATATCTTCGTTGTTCTATTTGTTACAGCCTCGGCCAGCTGATCAGTTTGAGTATGCCGTCACCAGCAATGATGGCCAAATATGGATTGTTGATATGAGCGAAAGGACATGTACATGCAGACGATTTCAGGTCGATCAAATTCCTTGCCCTCATGCAATGGCCGTCTGTAACTACCGTCGAATTGATCCTTATAATTATTGCTCTAATTACTACACGAAAGACTATCTGTATTCTTGCTATGCAGATGTTGTCCATCCTATTGGTAGCGCCGAGGGCTGGGACGTATCTGAAGAAGTAAGCTTGCAAATTGTTAATCCTCCCACCACAAAGCGTGGGCCCGGAAGGCCACGAGTTCGTAGGATTCCGTCCCAATGTGAAGAACATGAGCCTATTCGGTGTGGTAGATGTAATGATTATGGACACAACCGTCAAACATGTACCAACTCAGTACCCTTACAAAAACGTCCAACAACAAGGACAGATACATAGTTGATAACAGCCAGTTTCAAATTTTTTTTTAAAATTATCATTCATTTTACTTTACTTTTAGAAGAATGTTGTATAACATTTTAGCACAATAGTTGAACACTTCACATTAAACAGTTACATTCTTTTATGATAACAGTTATGTATTTTATATTGCAATATAGTGATATTTGTTAAGTGACCAATTTCGCTTATGTCCGAAAATTTAAAAAAAAAATTACATTTACATTTTTAGAAAAAAATATAAATAACTTGTTATTGGGGTTGGTGAAATGGATGAGAAGATATAGGGGACAAGAAACAGTCGTATTGGTGCAGAAAATGTTCGTGATTTTTTTTTTTTTTTTTTTATATTTTGTTACAAACCAGCGATCATAACCGTTATGACCGTGTGGTCATAACCGTTATGACCTTTACTGAAAAATGCGTCGAACATGACTTTTTTTTTTATTATATATACCAAGGTCATAACCGTTATGACCACATGGTCATAACTGTTTTGACCTTTACTAAAAAGAGCCTTAAAATGTTCGTTTTTTTAAAAAATATTATACAGACCAAGGTCATAACCGTTATGACCACATGGTCATAACTGTTATGACCTTCACTGAAAAGGCCCAAAAATATTTGTTTTTTTTGTTTAAATATTATACAGACCAAGGTCATAACTGTTATGACCACACGGTCATAACAGGAATGACCTTAGGTAGAAAATGACCTGAAACATGACTTTTCTAATTTTTTATTATTTTTTTTGGACGAGAGGTCATAACTGTTATGACCACACGGTCATAACAGGAATGACCTTTCGTAGAAAATGGCCTGAAACATGACTTTTCTAATTTTTTATAATTTTTTTTGGACGAGAGGTCCTAACTGTTATGACCACACGGTCATAACAGGAATGACCTTTCGTCCAAAAAAAGGCCTGAAACATGACTTTTCTAATTTTTTATTATTTTTTTTGGACTAGAGGTCATAACTGTTATGACCACACGGTCATAACAGGAATGACCTTTCGTAGAAAATGGCCTGAAACATGACTTTTCTAATTTTTTATTATTTTTTTTGGACTAGAGGTCATAACTGTTATGACCACACGGTTATAACAGGAATGACCTTTCGTTGAAAATGGCCTGAAACATGACTTTTCTAATTTTTTATTATTTTTTTTGGACTAGAGGTCATAACTGTTATGACCACACGGTCATAACAGGAATGACCTTTCGTATAAAATGGCCTGAAACATGACTTTTCTAATTTTTTATTATTTTTTTTGAACTAGAGGTCATAACAGGAATGACCTTTCGTAGAAAATGACCTGAAACATGACTTTTCTAATTTTTTATTAGTTTTTTTTGGACTAGAGGTCATAACTGTTATGACCACAAGGTCATAACAGTAATGACCTTTGGTAGAAAATGGCCTGAAACATGACTTTTCTAATTTTTTATTATTTTTTTTGGACTAGAGGTCATAACTGTTATGACCACACGGTCATAACAGGAATGACCTTTCGTAGAAAATGGCCTGAAACATGACTTTTTAGTTTTTTATTATTTTATTGGACGAGAGGTCATAACCGTTATGACCGTGTGGTCATAACAGGAATGACCTCTCGTAGAAAATGGCTTGAAACATGACTTATATAATTTTTTATTATTTTTTTTGGACGACAGGTCATAACTGTTATGATCACAATTTTTTTTTAAATTTGTTACAAACCAGCGGTCATAACAGTTATGACCTTTACTGAAAAGGCGTCAAACATGATTTTTTTTTATATTATATATACCAAGGTCATAACCGTTATGATCACATGGTCATAACTGTTATGACCTTTACTGAAAAAGAGCTTGAAAATGTTTGTTTTTTTAAAAAAATATTATACAGACCAAGGTCATAACCGTTATGACCACATGGTCATTACTGTTATGACCTTCACTGAAAAGGCCCAAAAATGTTCATTTTTTTTTGTTTAATATTATACAGAAGTGTGGTCATAACCGTTATGACCGGAAGCTTCAGCTATTATGACCTTTGCTGAAATTGTTGTTTAAAAACTGGTAATGAATGGCACATTTTTTGGGCCTTTTCTACTCGGCTTATACGTAGAACAATACACCACCTGGTAATAAAATACTTAAGGTATATTATGAAAAAAATGTCCCTATATACACTATGGTAATGTTTGACGAATATAATAAAAAAATTTGTTAAACAATGTCCCTATAAACAGTTTGCAAAGGTTAGAATGAAGAATTACAATTTGTTAGCCAATGTCCATGTTGACATCATCATCACTTTTGTAAGTTTGTTCAATTTTTCTTTTGGCATGGAGCCAGAAGAAACATGCTAGCCACTCCCGAAATAGTTGCATGCGTTCAGCAATGACCCAATAACGGACATCCCTCCCTTCTAGCAAGCATTCAGCATATTTAATGGTAAACATGCCACAGTCACCCCTGTTGAACGAATGATAAAGATGAATTAAAATCGTGTCATCATAACAGTCACTATTAGCAAAGTGTTGACAAAAATTTGATTGTACTAACCCATTGGCTTGTTTAGGGATGTCTTTCATTATGGTGACTGGTATTGGGTGACTTCCAGGGGGATATCTTTTCTTGACGTCGAACAAATTTATTCTTTCAGCCAGCATTGGAATGAACACTGCTAAACATTCAAGTCCTTCTCTGACACTTGCATTGTGACGGCCTTCATGCTGCAGAGAGTCATAGACCTCAATGGTCCAGCTTGTCAGCTCGAGCTTTACTAATACCCAATGTTTAAGATCAGCTAAGTGAACTGGTATTAGCAAAGTGTTGACATCAAACCAGGAGGACCCACTCTGTACTTTAACTCCTGTCATGATTTTGAGTATAGACTGACAGGAGCCCCAATCGAAGTTGGCTGGTGAACTCTGGTGTATACGCCATAATGAACGAATCTTTGATGCAAAAAAAGTGTCAACTGTTGTCACCATCCGTTGTTTCAATATGGTGAACTGCCTGCTCTTCTTCCTCAAGTAGTAGAAGGCAACGTCAATGTGCTACAAGAGTAAAACATTAACAAATAAACATTAACAAATGTAATGTAAAACTCGGCAGGGCATCAAACAATGTCCCGTTGTTTTATCAAAAAAATACAACAGAAAGATACTTACTTCGTCCCATAACCAAACAGGGGAGGTAGCTAATTCATAATACCAGCTTTTTTTTTCTACCAACATGAGGCCGAGATCATGGGGTTCGCTCAATGTATCATGCTTGGCAACGTATCGGGGAGGCCGTTTACTAAACATAAATAAGGTTAGTTACTGTCAAAACACAAAGTTGTAATGTTTACAACAAATTGATTATCAATAACTCGTGTAAAATTCAATTACCCTGGAGGAGACCTCTTCAATACTCCCGCCTTGATCCACTCCCTGAACTCCTCTAGTGTTTGTTCAGGAGGTTGATCTGCGAGACACGGTGGGAGGGCGTAAATAAGGTTAGTCGGAGCCTTCGACGGAGATCCAATATCAGTCGTACGACCGGACGGCCGTTGGCGAAGGCTTGATAGTCTGGCCCTCTTCTTCTTAGGGATCTACAAATAAAGATGTAATACACATTTAATATTACTGATGAAACTTTTGAAGAGTAAATTGTCAGTTTCAGATATGCGGAACAACCAGGGCCCCGATGCTATCCTCGTTGGATGGCTCGTCAAGAATTGATGGATCCTGATCCGGGATAATTTCTTTACCATCATCCTCCTCTATTACGCCTTTCTCCAGATCAGGCATGGCCTCCTCCGCAATTTCTTCAACAGATGGCTCAGATTTGGCATTCGCCTCTCCCTCATTAACCTCCTCCTCCGCAATATTTACCTGTGTGGTTTCACAACGTGACATAAACGATAGGTTCATTGAATATATTGTGGTTAAAAAATTATCATGATCTTGAATGTGGAAGACTGAAATTATATTACAGGATTACCTTATTATTCTCGTTCTCGACATCTTCATGAGCCGTATGTGGCTGACCCTGTCCCTTCACATTACTGTTGGCGGACAACAATTTAAGAACCCGCCTCAAGAGTTTGTTGGAGTGCTTCTGTTCCTTTTTCAGTGAGGCAATCTCTGTGCGGATCTCTTTTTGAAACTCCCGCCACTCGGAGTTTGTATCTGTGCTCGGTCGGGGGAAGGAAGACTTGGAAGGTGGTAATTGAGGCTGGGCCTGGGGAAGATTCAAAAATAGGCGCGCAACGCATGGGTTCTTTAACTCCTCTTCGGTTGGCGTCAAATCAACACACTTAAGATGCACACAAAAATCGGTCATAATATGTTAATGACTGACACAACAGATCATAAATTACATAAAATTAATTGTCATTTCTCAAATAAATCACCAACCAAGCGGTCATAACTGTTATGACCATGTGGTCATAACAGCTATGACGGCACAAGGTCATAACTGTTATGACCGTGTGGTCATAAAAGTTGTGACTGCACACGGTCATTCCTGTTATGACCGTGTGGTCATAACAGTTGTGACTGCACACGGTCATAACTGTTATGACCATATGGTCATAACAGTTATGACCCCCCTGCTAATTATGGTGATGACCACCTATTGTAACGTAAATTTTTTTTAAAATACCTTGGATTCGCCAACCGTCGCAAAAGCAGCCAATACATCATCAAACCTCACATTGTCCGCGATGGTCCACGACATCATACGCGGAAGGGCATGCTCGTAATTGGTGGTGAACTTGGAAGCTATCACTGGGCTGGTCTCATATGCCCAAACGAGCAAGGCCTGGGGGAACCCCGCAATACTGTAACGAGATTTGTCAATATATTTTTTTGGTCGTCTCTTCGAAGAAATCCTGTTTTCCACAGTACTGCAGATTGCAGTCCGCGTTGCCTCCCATGAGAGCACACCCCAAGGAAATTCATTGAAAGCATCTAAGTTATCCGCCAGGGCAAAATACTTTGGGTCTATCTTAACGGAGCTTGCATTCGATAAAGGGATGCTAAACACAATGTACAGTAGGCTAAGCTTGACCACATCGTCGTCATTGTCAAACTTAGAATTCGACATCTGCAGCTCCAAATATTTTCTCGTAACACCCCTAACATTCGAAAAATATTTTGACATTAATCGGCTTTCCACAACGGGGAGATGTGTAGACCCTACACAATTCAGGCCGGTTATTAGGCAGAACTCGTTGATGGAAAATCAGACCAAGTCTTCACCAAGCTCAAACCATAGAGCGTCACCCATGGCTGAATGAGTGGTCAGGCGCATCACGATGTTGTGGAATACCTGCCCAGACCAACCAAGAGTATCTAAATGCATGAACTGTTGAATACATGGCTGAGTCTTCAAGGACTCGTACTGTCGCGGAGACAACCACCCACGCAGTTTTTTCAATGTCTCCGTTATGTTTACGAAAGTATTTATCTTCGCCCCGTTATGTTTACGAAAGTATTTATCTTCGCCCTGAAAATTTGACTGTCCGGTACAAGGCGGACGTATTGACCCTGCGTTGATGGTAACAGTAATAAAGTTATTAACTTTACGAACTTCAAGTAATCGTAAAAAACCTCCCCAAATATTACCAATTGATCGCAAAATTAGTACTAAACAGCCACCAATATCACCAGGAAAGGGATACTTTCATACCATTTATCCCCAACTAAATAAAAATTAGACTATCAGTCATAACAGTAATGACCAGGTGGTAATAACTGTTATGACCACCGTGACAGGCCACGGTCATATCAGTTTTGACCACCTGGTCACAACAGTTATGACCGATAGTCTAACACGGTGGTCATAACAGTTATGACCGATAGTCTAATTTTATATATATATTAACCGTCAAACAAAATTATACAATCGGTTGGATAATGGTAGAAAATCAGATAAAAATACGAACTTTAATAATGTTAAAGTGAAATTTTTCAACATATCTTAAAAATCTTAAAATGGCTAAACGATAACACATATAAAAATTAAACCTTTACAAAAATAATCAATCAACACTGCACATTATTTATGAAAAATTTTAAAAATGTTGGTTATGGTACATTATCCCAAAACCAATTGGTTGTTAACAATGGAAACTTTTTAACAATAGTAAAAAGGGAAACTTTTTATTATTTAGTCGATAAAAACTGCACATTCTTGATGAAATAGAGTAATATAAAAATAAAAATAAAAATATATACTTTATAAGCAGAAAAACAACAAAATTTTTACCTCTTCGGCTTTCGATAACTTAGCTTCTAAGGAACTGATCAACTCATCCGCATCATTTACATCCATTTCCCCCTGCTTTATCTTCAAACCAGCATCGGACACCATTGTCTCCATCTCTGGTACCGGTTTTTTGTCAGCCGATGACGACGTCGTTGGCTGAGACGAAAGTCAGGCTGACCTCCTCAAGAGAGAAGTGTTTTTTGCAGACATTTTTGTGTGTGTCCAAATGGGTATATTTTTTAAGGATTACACGACGTTAACAGACGTCTAAGCAGTTTATACAATAATTTCGTTGCGGTTTGGGACGGTTATCGACCGGTTATGGGTCGGTGGCTGCTGATTATAACACTTTCTCTCTCTAGAATCGGAGTTTCTCAAAAATACTGTAGAAGCTTGTTTTTGAAATTTTTGTTAGGGCAATTAGAGGGAGAATGACTTTAGACGGAGGGGGGATGAGGGCAAATATGGTATTTAGAAATAAATGAAGGGTGGCCCAAACATCAATGACTGCTGGCATTCCAAAAGCCACTGGTCATTTTTTTCATAATGACCATCCGGTCAATATATTTTTGACCAAGGTTAAATGCTAAAAATCGCCATTTAAACGGGTCATAACAGTTATGACTAGGCGGTCAATACGAAAATGAACGAAATACTACATACAACGGGGTCATTTTTCATAATTACCGTACGGTCATAACAGTTATGACCGCTGGTCTAATACAGAGGTCATAACAGTTATGACCACAAGGTCATAACTGTTATGACCGACAGTCTAGGCTATCGGTCATAACAGGAATGACCGTGTGGTCATAACAGGAATGACCGTGTGGTCATAACAGGAATGACCGTGTGGTCATAACAGTTATGACCGATAGCCTAACACGTTGGTCATAACAATTATGACCGATGGCCTAACACGTTGGTCATAACAGTTATGACCGGATGGTCATAACTGTTATGACCGATGGCCTAACACTTTGACCAATACGTCACCGTATTGACAATTTCAGGGGTCACAAAGATATTGACCATGGGGTCATTATGAAAATGACCAATCCGGTATAAGGATTGTTGAGTTCCAAAAAGCGGGTCATTTTTATAATGACCACATGGTCATAATCGTTATGACCAAAATTATATGCGAGAGTTATAACAGTTACAGGGGTCATTTTCATAATTACCAGGCGGTCATTATGAAAATGACCGAACCCGTAAGAAGAGATACTGTTCAATAATAACTATTCAAATGAGGAAAAAAATTTTCCCCTTTGCCAACAAAGCGCTAAACGCAGACTTTTTAAACATTTAAACGAAAAAGCAATTTTTTTAATTTTCGTCATTTTTGATTCATTAACTTCGATTTCCCCTCAACCCTCATTCTCTCGATCTCTGGTTCCGGTTTTTTAAACTATCCTAAGTTGGTGGCCTTTCGTGGTGGTTACGGACAGTTTTCCGTCCGGTTCCGCGCAATTGCATCAAATTCTCTCTCTAGATTTCATTTTCTCTATCTAGATTTCAATTTTCTCTCTTCGAAATACTGTAGATGCTGGTTTTCTGGGGCATGCGAGGGAGACGAGGACAAACCCGTAATTTGACTTACATTAATTGCGGCTTGGCCCCACAGATCATGGGTTTTGATGACGTGGCGGTGCTAGAACTGAAGGGATGAAAAAGTGGTGCTGATTTTAATAATCTTTTCCCCATAGGTGCTAAAAGTGAAATTTTTCCTAAATATAAATATATATCTATACTACTATATATAATTCAGACATCTTAATGTAAATTAAATATACAAAAAAAACAAACTAAATTCTCAAAATTATTGTAAATATATTATCTTCCTTAATTAATTGCATTAAATGTATATTATTTATTTTCATACTTTGTTTTTAACTTTTTTCTCCTACTACCGTGCAACGGACGGGTATTAGACTCGTGTTATTCTTTTCCGGTCTTAACAAAAGTAATCCTTTATAGAATAGCGAACATATACAATCATTTCTTATATTATAAAATAGATCTACACGTATAGAAATCTATATTACGCACTACATTCATTATATAACTATAAGCTAGTGTTATAGAAATTATGTACCTAGACTGTATGTATGTGTATATACATAAATATAAGAGGCAGACATCTATGTATAATATATATACACACACACAAATAAGTATAGTATATATTTATCGTTTATGTTATTTAAAAGAGTTTTATTGTTTAGATTTGTTATCAAAGCTTATTAGGTCATTTTATGAGATAATTTTTGATAATGTGAGATGATCAAATTAGTGATATTTGGTTCTTTTGCAATCATTTCACAGTTACCATCTATAATATTATTTTGTCAACACCCAATTATAAATGTTGGCGACATTTTAGAGAAACATTATCATTTCAAGTATATTTGTATACTTTTCATCTGAAGTACACTTGCCAATCACTATTTGTTTCGACGATAACATACAAATTGACTGTATAATTATTACTAGATAATCTTGAGTTTTCGTTTAAGTTTACATGGAACAAATCATTATCATCCCAAGATTAATAGAAAAAAGCAAATTGAAGACAAAACAAGCTTTTGGATTGAAATTGCGAAGAATATTAAAAGAGCATAACGATTTCAAGATTGTACAAGAAAAGAAGAATCAATCAACAAGCACTGCACAATATTTAGATAAAATTATCTAAATAACCATCGTTTTTCAATCTACTAACCAGCTGACTAAATTCCTTATCATATTGGTCTAGTGTTAATTTTTTGTATCATGTTGGTGTAATGGCCGATAACTTTGTATCATTCTATTGCTTTCTTTATATATGTATAGTCTTGTATTGTGGTCTGCATTATCTTTTAAGTATTGATTCAATATAGTCCAAGCACATACACACTTTAGAATCTCTTAATTTTACGAAATTGCATAAAAATCATTTAATCATGTTTTTTTTCTAAACCATTGAGAGGTTAATTTTATACTTACACTTGGCATATCAATACATTTCTCTTAAAGTGTCAAAGACCAAACAAAGTGACAGAATTTTCTGTTTGGTAAACTGACAGAACCTATCTGGTAAATTGGAAGGTTACCAGAGAAAATCTTATCAGAGCTTGTCCGGATGACTTGTTTTGTGGGATGGGGAGTTGGTTCAAATAAATTGGAAGGTTACCAAAGAAAATTTTATCAAACCTTGTCCGGTTGACTTGTGTTGTTGCGCTCCCTATCACAGTCGACCGGTGCCTTCCAATGGGCAAAATATTCATATATATATATATATATATATAGGCATAGTTTTGCCTATAATGGTCTACAAGTTTTCAACATTGGCAGTAGAACAAATGCACAAATTACATTGAACATACATTGATCCAAAACCTCCCTTGCTCTCAAATTTCTTGATACTCTTTACTCTTTTAGAGTATAAACACTTCTACACACTTCAGCCTAACTTGTTTAAATCTTTATTGGGTGGACTAATCTCTCTTAGGTTTCATTTTGTATTCTAGGAGATACTTGAGTGTTGTAAATTCTCTCAAAATCATCTTGTAAGGTTTTCCAATTCCGTTGTTACTTTGACGTAGAAAGTAAGGTCGGCATCCTATATCAAAGTCAACAATTGTAAAAGGTTGATGCACCTTTGGTAGTAAAGTCTTCACCAATTTGTATTGAAGGGGTAGTATTGAAAAGATGATAGAAAAAAAGTTTATATGATAGAAAAAAAAACTTTATCGTATTCATAACATATATATATATATTGTTCCAATAATTATAAAAAAAGGATAAAAAGTTTTTTAAAACCCAATTCACGGGGGTTATATCATTCTTGGGATAACATGCTTAGTACATGATTGTATGAACTATAAGGGTTCGTTTGTTTAAGGTTCGTTTGTTTGTTTCATAGTTTTCGTTTTATTTCATTTTGAAAATTGTTTTTGAGTTGAAAAATTGTTTTTGTTTGGTTTCAAAATTTCATTTGGATGTACGGTTAAATTGTTATTTTGAAAAGGGAATAACTTTTGAAATGATGTTTTGATAAATGTTTTGAAACTAGTAGGTATATTAGGGTAGTAATTTCGTAATACTAAGCAAGATATGAAAAGGGCAAAACCCCAGAAGTAATTAAAAAAAATTATTGATCGAAAAAAAAAAAAAAAAAAAAAACTTCACTTGCAAAGATTCTGAAGCAGAAACAGATGTGCCATTTGATTGACGTTGGAAGATAACGTTACAGTTTTATTGTAGAGTGTGAACCAAAGCCGAGAAAAGAAAGTACAGTTTAAATGTATTTTGTAATATATAATCTAAACAAATTTACAAGAAGCCCATCTCAAGATCCCTTTTTTTTTTTTTTTTTCTTTCTTTTTGGCGGATTCCAGATCTTTCAAGAATTACAAGATTTCAAGGCAAAATGAACTAACCCGGAATCTTCAATCTTTGCTGCGGTTGTTGTTCTCTGTTTTAATCAACTTATGTGCACAAATCCAACTTACAAAAAAAAAAAAAGAGAGAGATATTTTTTTGACATGAAAATTAATCATACTTTTCTCTCCAAGAGTAGACAAGAAGGAAAACCCAAGAAAAGGCCAAAGTAATATCCCCAACAACTTGCCTAGGCCAATCACGAGAGAGGTCTTCAAGTTTCCTCTGAAAGTAGGCTCTCCAAATGGCCATGGCGATGTGAATAAATACACAACATTTGGCAAACAAGCTCTGAAACTTTCTGTCCTTCACAAAAGCCACCATGAAAAGAAGGGACCCGATTACGAATAGAAGCAAACCCGAGAAGGAATCCGATGTCCGAACCAAGAGCTGATCATGGGGTGTTGACCCTTGAAGCTTTGTTGCCGTTTCCAATCCATGGCCGAACACACACAACTCGTACGAGTAGAACATCATCAGAACTCCACTTGTCAGGGCCACAAAAGAGTGGAGAACACACACCAAGGAAAACCCCCATAAACCCATCAAGCAAAACAGTCTAGCGGTAAATTCACACCTGACCTCTACTGTTTGAGGTTTAGTGTTCGAATCCCCGATTCAATTCAGCTTTTGTTGCTTTGTAGTGGACAACTTTGGAAACTAAGCCTTGATTTTTGGTTATGGAATCTGAACAATCCAGAAGAAGAAAAATGGTCAAACCGAAAAGAGGCGCCGATCAAAAAACAGGGCTTAAAGGAGAAAACCACCCATGTGGGATCTTAGCCTCAGTTTCACAATTCAATTGTCAAAAGAAAAATCTTGTATGAGGCACTGTGGAGAAATTTTTGGGGAATAGAGAAGGACAAAAAAGAGATCTTTTTAGGAATTGATATTGATGGGAGTGTGATTCCAACAAAACACATCAATTCCTATCTCTTGGAGGGACTTCTCATTCATGTGAATTTGGATTGATATTACTAATTAATAAATTTAAATTTAAATTTAAAAGATTCTTGAGAAAATAAAAAGAAGGAAAAAAATAAATATGTAAAAAGATTGCTACCCATCTCTACATACATGATCCACACTGAAGCACCCACCATGCAGAAAATGCCATGCTTTTTTCTGGCTACTTCCTTGCTTGTTCTGCAGAGCAATTGAATATTTGTGGGTCAATACATTAATGGGTCTCCATTTTATTATTATTATCTTTATTATTTCTTGCAATCATGCTCTTTGGGAAACATGTAGGGCTGCTTTTTCCATAATCCCAACTAGCTTTGGGTCATCTAAAGGTGTTCAGTGTTGATTCTACTAGACTTGTTATTGGTTCCTTGAGTGACTCTTTTTTTTTTTTTCCCCTACCAAAAAAGTCATTTCATGTCTTAAATTGGGAGAATTAATGGTTGATATTGGGTGGAAGTTTACAAGCTTCTAGTAACAGCTCATGGAAACAGGAAACCTCTCGTTTGTTTTATTTTAGCAAAAACACTATTTACACATATATAATAACAATAATAATAATATAATCTTAGATATATATTATTTACATTAATAATCTTATATATATTATTTTTAATATTACAATATATATATATATATATATGACGTGCAACTTGGATTCAGATTCAAATGCAAAGTAGCCGACATGAAATTGTGAAGATCTCATCATTTGTTTTGGAAAAATGGAAAAAAAAATTGCAAAGAGAATCAAGGAAATCTAAAGAAAGTGTATACATTTGCGCACGATTTTCTGAAATTAGTTTGTTTTCTTTTTTTCTTTTGTCAAAATTTCAAACTCCTTTATTGAAATTTTTTAGAACGTGGGGTCCAATATGCAATAACAGCGATGATAATAAAGCAATAATTGGGATACTTGACTATAAAACAAGCTGGATTGCTTTGTTCTGTACGCCAACTCAATGACAACTTATCTTTATTATTACTATTATTATCATTATTACTATTATTACTATATTATTATTATTATAAAGTTGTGATGAGATTTTCAAAGATAAGAGCTATGATTGCGAGGCCACAAAGAAAGTATGTTTGAGTGGAGTTGTGAGAGCAAGTGGCCAAAATCTTGTGCTTTTCGTTGATCACTCCCGTAAATTCATGGATTGCGTTGCACATTCACCCACAAAATTCCTTAAAAACAAAATTACACAAAATATCTATTTTTTATATCCATTTTGAAATAGGTCAATTTTTTTTAAAATATCATAAAAAATCTATTTTAAATAAACAAATATTTATACTACTCATTTCACCCTTTTATTATATGAACATTATTTTCCTTTATTAAAACTCATATTTTTTTCCTTATTTGTATTTTGTCATTTTTATTATCTTTATCTTAATTATCATTTTTTTTTTTGTTACTATGATTTATATTTTTTTTTTGGAAACCTATTTGTTAAGTATGATTTAGGTTCTTTAGAAACCTATTTCTTTAATACGATTTAGATTTTTATAATAATTCTGACGTCATTATGATAATATATTTTTCCACTGTTATTGGTCTTGTTTTCTAAAGTTTAGATGCTAAATAAATTTGCTTACTTCTTTATGATAATAACTATTTCGTTATGTTTTTTTCTAAAAAAAACAAAACTTTTTTAATGATAATCCTAATGCTCATTGGAACCCATAATTCTTCAAGGATCATTAATACTCTTTTTGAATTTTTTTTTTTTTAGTTTTCTAAATATTGTGAATTTTCATTAGATTTTTAAGGATTTATTGATTATTGATGTTGGTTCGCCATTTCTATATTTATAATTGATAACATTATACTATTGTTGATTTTTCAACATTTTTTATTTATTTTATTTCAATTCATTATTAAAAGGTAATAATGGTTTTATAGGGACTGTTTTAGACATTTTTACAAATAAAGAAAAATGTAGACATTTTTTAAAATATAGACTCCTAATGCAAATAATCCAATCGATTACTATGTTCATACGTGATAATATCAACATTCAAAATCACAATAAAATAAAAGTGTATATAAAGTCAAAAGGATATAATAAAATTTTGACGATTAATCAAACCTGTGAACATCGTTTTTTCCTTTCATATATTACCATATAACTTATATTACCATAGAATTCTCCTCAAATAAGTTTAGTAGAAAAGATAAGGTTGTGTTATGAAGTAGATGGATTTCACAGGTTCTACTAGGACAATCCGATCATTAGAGTGGGACTATTCGAGTCAAAAGTGAACTTTCTCCATTAAATACTCAAATATATTATTTGATAGTTCATTTTATCGCCAACTGTAAATTCTTATCTAATAGACCTTTTGTTAATCTTACTCATATTGTCTTCGTCTTGTTCGAAAACAATGTCATGTCGTTTCTTTCCGCCACCCACCCCCCGCCCACCCCACACCCAAAAAAAAAAAATTAAAAAAAAAAAACAAAAAAACAAAACAAAACAAAACAAGAAGAAAATAATTAAGCGCATATATATATATATATATATATATCTGAATTTTATATCTTGGACTTGAGGAATTACCCTCTCTAGTGCTCCAATAAGTAATCTAAATGGCAGTCTTACCCCTTGGAATCGTCAACCGGATATCTTATAAAATTCGTTTTCAAATCCATATTTTGCCCGAGTGCAAATTTTTCTTTCCTTTTTTTTATTTTATTTTTTTATTTATTTAATCTTCAACGTGTTATGTCATGTCATACAAACTACAAAGGGGAATCGCAACACAATCAAATGTTAGGACCACTTTCTCATCCTATACAGGTCCTAAGGTTTTGAGAATAATAATAACAATAATAAACTTATGTTAGGACCACTTTCTCATCCTATACAGGTCCTAAGGTTTTGAGAATAATAATAACAATAAGAAACTTAAGGGTAGGACATCACCTCCACACGGTATTTCTTACCATCCCCAACTCTAAATCAAACTCTCTCTCTTTCATTTACAAAAAAATCAAACTTTAAAAGTTCATAACTTTCTCATTTTAAATCGAAATAAGATGATTTTTATGTCAAAATGCTCGTATCGACTGAGACAAACAAAAAAAGATCCAATTTGTATATTTTTTTTCTAAACACATTTTAAATTTTTACACTATTTTCTATATCACAGAACTTTTCAAAAGTTTTCCCTCTAAACAGCATATTTCCAACTCAACTTTAAAACAACATATCCAGATATCCCTCCAAACGAACCCTCAATTTTTATTTCTTGCTTTTGCTTTTAGCACTGTTATGTGACTGGTAGTAAGATTCGATTTCGGTAAATCAGATTTTTCATCTATACAGCCAATGTACCTACTACGGGGTCCGTTTTCAGAACTCGGTACCCCGTCTATTCTCCCTTGAGCATTTTTATTTTAGTTTATTAGTAGAACCAATTGTCTATCAAGGTCATAGTTTGCCTATAGTTCAAGGCCACATGATGACTTGTTTGTATTTACTTGATCTGGAATATACTCTTCCTTTTGAGGGGCTAAAAAATACAGACACAAAGATCACATCGGAATACGAGGAAAAATGGCAGAAGCTCGTGTTGAACTTATTTGGGATCCGGATATTTACAGCAAAATTGAATATATATCAACAATTCCCAAACAAAAATTAGAGTGGTATCTTTGCTTCCCTTTTTCTGCACAGATCCAACCAGGCACTCCTACCCCGGTGATTAAATGAGATTTAAAATAAAATATAAAAAAAATTTAAAAAAAAAGGGAGAAAAAATTACAATTTTCTTTCAGTCAAAAAGGGGACAGAGGTAAGGGAATCAATCAATGAAGGAAACAACTAGATATAGCTGTTCTATCTACCACCAGCATTTACCTTTCGATGGCGCTTTGAACCGGATTTTCTTTCTCGTCCGCGTCGAGTAGAAGCTTTCTTTCCTACTGGAGTCTTACCATATGTATTAGCACTTGGAAGAACTGGTCTGAAATTACTCACAGAAGGAGGTGGCATGTGCTCTAGTAAGTCCCTGTGGTATGTCTGCAAATAAAATCCGATTAAAACATCGAGATATATGAATTATAACTTTCAGAAACGACTTGCAGAAAGGAAAATAAAGCGGTCCACTTAGGTTCAGCATGTAACTTATTCATAAGAATCCACTTATACTTATCATAGGCCTATACCTCAGTCAAAACTCCGAAGACAGAGAGAGAGAGACCAAAAAACGATGGCCTTGTTTAAAATAATTGACCGACATTATATATCATGAAAAGTTTTGAATAAGCTTTCCAACCCAACACAGCATCATTAAAAATCTCGCACCTGTATTACGAAATTACGCCTTTCACAATCCATAAACATATTGATGCTCCACCCAACTTTTTCAGTTACTTTATCCCTCACCGTGGAAAAGCTTAACTGATCTCTGGAAGTAAAACGGTCAACCTCGTTGAACCAGAGACAGGTAAACAGATTGGTAATAGGAATATGTTCTCTTATGATTACACAACCTTCAGGAACATCTACAGAAAGTCAAAGAAAAACCTCGTGTTACAAAAAAAAAAAAAAGAAAAAAAAAAATTGTAAACACACACACAAACATAAGCATTAAGCACATATACACCTGATAATCAATTTCAATCCATGCATACATAAATCACAAACCTACCACTAGTTATGGGAAGCTTAGCAGTGGAATATGGTTTTAAACCCTCTTTTCTATAAAACTCAATCTGCCTATCAATCGTGTCATTGTCGTATTTTCCAGCAGCTTTATTAGCTTCAGCCTCCTCAAAAACATCATAGCGTCTGTAATGCCTTGAGATTGCAAAAGTCGCATTGTGACGCCACAAGAACCTAAATGCAATTGGAAAATAATCAAGCACCTTGTAAAGCCCAAATTAAATTTGATCCATAATATACTGCACAAAATGCCAAAATGCTTTGCATAGCAGGGAAGGACACAAGTAAATCATAGAGTAGCTCTCCATTTACACATGTAACATAGCAGAATATGAACAAAAATTTGCACTGAGATCTTTATTTCTTATAAACACTAAACATCATTGAAAAGCTATCAAGTATCAACTTCTGAAATTAACAGATAACCAAGGCATAGATTACCCCTTCCAGTTAAGTCACTATATTTCGAACCCCAGGATAAAATAGAGAGAACAAAAAATATTCAAGTGCCAAAACATCAAAGAAAGGGAGGACAAAAGAAACCTCCGAACTACCAGAAAAAGATAGAGAACCATTACCATATTCTCACCAAAAATTGGAGCATAAAAGTAGACGACAACCAATTATCCATACCAAGATTACAGTCGAGAATAGCAGAAGGTTTAAGTCATTACAAACAAAATATGTTACCTACAACTCTGGTGTTAAGCAAAAAGTTTTGGGAACACCTCTTTCACAACAGATTCATACTTTATATAGAACATCTAAGTACGAGGATGTAGACCAACATGCAACATTTCTAAAATACAAGTCATGCACGGTAGAAGTTTAAAAATTAAAAAGGCATTCTTCATAAAAATGCCCATTTGAACTTTAAAAGGCACTAGAAAGTGGAAAGAAGCCACCGAGAAATGCTTGCCAATTTCTCAAAACAAGCCGGAATAGAAAAGTAAAGCAGAGCAAAACAAAAATTGCTTAGTATGTAACAGCTCAGATTACACTGGAAAGATAATTTAAGCTTCAAGTTCAACCTCAATGCCGTACGTTTCTCAAAAAACATTGTACTTAACTATAGCACTAACTGCAATAAATAAAAAGAGGTTTTTTGAGGAGCCTTCAATCTCTATAATTGTTGCACTTTTCTTAAGACCCTGTGTAGTCCACTTGAAATTTCAAAGAGTCATCGAAAGAGCTAAAAGACTAAAAGCAGTACCTCTCAAGAATTTGATAAGGATCCACATTAAGCTGGAGCTTTCCATCTATCCATAGGGAATATCGAACATTGGGAAAGATCCTGTGCAGTAGTAGCTTTGGGATCTGCACAAGTTTTTGCTGGATTGTCAACATCTAACAATTCTACCAAAATTCCTTCCGAATCGTAAGTGGTAGAAGAAGCAAATCAGCGAGAATAAGCAACTGACCTTTCCGTTACGTCTTGAATCATTGTATGGAATGTTGCGGACGACAATAATCCTCCACAATCCAATCCGCTTACTGCTGTCTAGGACACTGGAATTCTTCAAATAAGCTTCTGTCTCTTCATCGATAAACATGTAGAAGGGAACGGTTTTTCTTGCCAGTTCACTAATATTCTTGGGCTGTTGTATTATGTCATAATTTCCTAGCAAAGGTGTGACCATGAGGAAGAGCCAGAGAAAATAAATAAAAGCATAAAAGCAAGGCAAAAAAATCATAGCATGTCCAAGCCGGAAGTACCAAATATAGCTGATGCAACAATGACCTCATGAAACTGCTCCAACTCCATAAGGTCCGGTTCATCAATATCAAATCCAGTCCGGTGGCCAGGCCTACTTCCTTTGACAAATCTGACAGAACAAGATTAATCCTCATTGAGGTTCATTACAATTCAATCCATTAGTTACAGAGTTATTCGAGACTAAGTCTTCATCATTACTTACAAAAGAGTCCAAGCAAAGTAACCAACACAAAGAGAACTTACCCACAGTGCACTTTCATAGACTCCTTTATATCAAAAGAATCATCCCTCTGTTTTAGTGAAGGATACCCACCAAATTCAGAGCCTCCAAAAGGCTCAGTTCTAGTTGGATTTTCTTCAAGTACATATGACAAATTCTTGATTACGGGTGATTTTGATGCGGAGCTTGGCATCACTGCAACCGCTTGCTCCACAGGAAGATAACATACTGGACATGCTGAAAGAAATAACAGCAACAGAATCACCAGCTATTATCAATGCAAGTAGATATTCTACTACTCGGTGAAGATGCTAAACCATTATATGATGTATATCCAGGTTGCAATGCTGAACCAGTTATGCGATATCAAATCAAACTAATGAATTTCACCCAAAAAAAAAAAACCCCGACTCACGGCGTGGTCCAATCCTTTTTGGATTAGCTGGAGGAGGAGGAAATGTAAAATTTTCACAATGGTGGACAGAGGGAAGAGCATTTCCAGGAATCATGGTCGTAGAAAGCTTTGAGTTGAAGTGATGGTTGTCATGATCCTCGGGAATAATCAGTTGCCTAGTACTGCCATTCCTTTTCGCAATGATCTCCAGTGCAGATGAATTCTCATCGCTGCCCAGGGTAGCTCCAAAATCAATAGGCGTCCCAACGTCAGCAGTTATGATGTTTTCGATACGTTGCGCAATATTAAAGTTAGCATTTTCTGGTTCATCATAAGACATGAAACAAACCATGAGACTGAATTATGCTATTCCCTTACAGTAAACGACAATGTTAACAACAAGAACCCAAGATTTTCAAATTAAATGGTGCAAAGAAACCAAATCCGTCATCTGGGTATCTCATAAATCGTCAATCATAGTAACAAAAACAAACGACTACCACCCTACAAACATTAATTCATCATATACCGCGAAGATAAACTACTAGAGAACAACTTTCCAAAGTGTTATAACCACCGGTATTCAGTGGGGTCATAAGACTGCTCGTTCTCCTCGACAAGATATCGAGTTCAAAACCAAGTGTGCTTTCATTGCCAAAAAGAAGAAAATGGTGAAAACTGAAAAGATAACAATTAACAAACCTCTGCTGACGGTGAAGGAACCGAAGACAAAGACGAAAAAAGCGAGGAAGACGAGAAGGAGCATGGCGAACTTCCTGTGGAATCTGCAGAGGAAAGGTCGAAGCTTTTCCTTCTCCCTGGAGAGAAGCAGCTTCGAGGGCTTGCGGGGGAGAATCGGCGTCGGCTGAATGTTCGAGAATCCATTTTGCTGTTGCTGATTCTGATGCTGTTGCTGTTGTTGTTGCTGGAGTTGTTGCTGGAGTTGTTGCAATTGCAATGATCCATAACTCCCTGTGCGGAGACCCAATGACCCTCCACTCATCGTATTTTCCAACCAAAAACTCCTCCTTTCATTTCCTTCCTCTTCTCGTCCCTCTCATTAAATAAAAAAAAAAAAAAAAAAAAGAAGCTGAAATTGAAGCAAAACTGGATCAGAAATCGGAATCGGATTTCGAAATCGGCGAGATTTTCAGCTTCGGATGGCAAATGCGATCGGATTTCGCAGAATAAACCGATCAAATTCGATCAATGGGAAGCAAACAAATTTGAAACTTGATCGGAATCGGAAGCCGGAAGCAGAATAGGAATCAGAATCGGGTCGACAAGCATGAGAGAGATCAAAATGGGTGACGAATTGGAAGAATGAGAGAGATCAATTCGAAGAATGCGAGACGAATTTCAAATAGGAGTTGGAATTTTTATTGTGTTTTTTGTGTTTGAATCGGAGTTGGATTTCCGATGCGCAGAAGAACTTTTCTAGGGTTATGTAGAGCGTACGTTTCTCGGCATTCCCGTTCGCGCCGTTCATCTTCTTGAGAGCTTGGCTTTTTTTTTTTTTTTTTTTCTTTTCTTTTGGCTAATTTTTGGAATATTGGGAAGCTTCAAATATATCCTCCAAATAATGCTAACATGTTAACAATGTGCAAAGATGGAGGCCATTTGACTGGTCTATTTGAGTTTAAAAAAAATTAGAACTATTTTGATTGAAGTTGAATTAAATTTTAAAATTTTTGAGTTTTGATGAAAATAAATTATTTAGAATTAAAAAATATAAAAACTTAAATGTGTTCGGAAAAATATATCAATATGGATCTAACTACGTATCTTTCAAAATTTTATGTAATTTTAAAAAAAATCATCTTATTATGACTTAAAATAACAAAATTATAGACTTTTAAAGTTTTTCATACGATAGTTTTTCATATTTTTTTTTTCATGATTTTAAGTGTGATCATTGTCCAAATATTCTACAATAGTTTTAATGCATACTTTTAATCTAAATTGTCTAAAGATAATCTAATGGTTGACAATTTTTACCCTATAAATGAGGTAAATGAGGTTTACCCCATTGTTAAACTATCACTTTTAAAAAGAAAAAAAAAATTCCAAAATAGTGTTTGGATGGATGTTGAAAACAACAATTGAAAAAAAAAAAAAAAAAAGAATAATGTGATTATAGATACAATTCAGTGGCAACTTCTCACTTGATTCCACTACATAGTATAGAGTTCGAATCCACCTGCTCCAACTTAAAAAAAAAAAAAAAGAAAGTATGGGGACAATTCAGCGGCAACTTCTCGCTTGATTCCACTGTATAAAGTTCGAATCAACCCGCTCCAACTTCAAAAAAAAAGTATGGGGACAAAGTCTGGATACAACACAATGTTTCAGTTATTTAAGTGTAACGGCGCCATTTACAGAGAATGAAGGGAAACGGATAGTAGAACGCGATGAATGAATAGATACTAAGGCAGAAGGCCACGTTAGTGATGATAAATCAGAAGGTCACGTCAGCAGATGTTGGTGGTACAATTTACCCGACGACGGAAACCCACTTTTCACAGTGAACGGGTTGCGCGAGGACGTGTAGGCCTATTTCCAAGATCGGTGGAAAAATAGCTGGTGGCTGTGCACATCCGACCAGATCAGACTGAGCAGACGGAGATGCTCCCCCAGGAACGGAACTGACCGACCACCATCTCCGCTATGTTGCTATTCCCCGCTGTGGACCCTGAGCGAATCACAGTCGAGGCCCATGGTACTGACCCTGGCAGCACTTCCCGGACAACTACTAAGCCCTGCAAGTGCTGTCGGCCCCTCACTGGCCACGTCATGTCATCCCGTACCGACTGACGACAATACCCTGGCATGGCACCCCGCGCCCGCCACCTGACACCTAACACTACCTGCTACTGTGCCCGTTCTATTGCCAGCTCCCGCCGCTTGGTCAGACTGACACGGTACTCAACACCAATACTAGTACTAGCCTGTCTTCGTGTCCCCCATCACCAGACCAGAGGGACACGTGGCATTAGCCCATTCGATATATGGTGCTTGTACACCTGAAGCATGTTTACTCGCTGGGAACATCAGAGTTCAACCCGTCAAGGTCACCCAAACGTCCGGGCCTGCAAGGAACGTCTATAAATAGAGGGTCAACCCATCTATTTAGGTATGGATAATTTTTTCTTGTCAAAGCTCTGCCTCTCTGGTTGATCATCAGTACCACTACTGACTTTAGCATCGTAGTGCCTGTAGTAGACACCCCACTGGTGTCCCCATCACTTTGAGGTGCTTCTCTTTTACAGGCAATTAGGTGTAGAGTGACTGTGCAAGGCCGACCACGTCAAGTAATCACATCGGGTGTTAAATCAAAGATTTTTGGCATCAACATTTTTAGCATCAACAACAAATATAATGATTAGAAATGACACCTGAAATAATGATTGTAGCACCTAAACCCCCTTAAAAAAACTTTAAATAGAGGTGAGGATATGAGATTTGCATGCTTTTAAAGACATCTGACAATTTAAAGAGAATCAAACATTTATCATGAGAATCAGACATTTATTGTTCTAAATTTTAGAAGTCTCAATAAAGCTTTGTATTCATTATTTGTCATCCAATTAGATTTGGACACAAACAAGAAGGTTTTCTAAAAGCCTTTAGCTTTGTTCCGCTTTTCTTTTTAAACGTGTAGAAATGAATCATCTTAATGAAAGATGGAATGAAATCTTTTGTTTTTTTCCTTGTTTGGAAGCCTTCTGGTGTTCTTGTTTGTTATTCTCAATTACTGTTTTTCCACCAAAGCAGACTTTTTCTTTTTAAAAATAAATTATATCCATCATCAATAAAAGTGATAGGATTAAGGATCTCATCAATGGAAGGTTGCAACAGTAGGAGTGTCTTGTAGGGCAGGGGGCTACGGTAGATCTTGGAGGTTGGTTTGCAATCGCGATACTGAACTGAGGGAGGAATGTGGGCTTGCAATAACGACCTTGGTAGTGGGACTACGACGACCAAATCTTGTGGGGACTTACCACGGCGAACAGCGTCGAGACGAAGGAATGAATTGCACGCAATGATCATACAAGTATGGGAGGTGTTTGTACTCTGTACGGCTATGGTTGCACCAAGAGGTCTCATGAAGGGGAGTTAGGATGGGACGCTTATAAAGCAACTATATTGACATTGAACATCCACATGGGTGGATGGGATGACAAAGGATCTTGATATATTTGTTAGGCGTCTCCCCTTTATCCATCTGGGTTTGGGTCATATTGCCTCCCCTTTTGGCCCCACTCCAGCTTCGGTTGTTGAAGCCTTGGTTGTTGCTGGCAGGGTAGGTTTCGAGTGGATAACTAAGAGAAACTAGTATAAAGGACCTGACTCTACCATACTTAAGGAAGTGTTCCTGCTTGTATGGCTGAAAAATCTAAAATGATGGAACCAGCACCAGATCCTAATATATATATATATATATATATATATAATCTATGTTGACATTGAGACATTATAATAAGATACTTTTATATTTTAGGCTTTTTTACAACTAGTGTACCTGAACTTATCGCACAGTTGCAATTTACACTCTGAACTTTTAATTTTGATAATTTGCACCATGAACTTACAATTTTGTAGCAATTTACCCCTCATTGATAGGAATGTCTTATTCAGATTAAGATCTTTGATCATGTATTATCAAAGTAGAAAATTTTATACTAACTTTATTTTAAATATAAATTTGAGTTAATATTAATTAAAAAGAACCTTTTTAAACTCTTAATTAACAACTTATATGTAAATCAAGTCTTAATTTTCATTTTAAAACATAAACATTGTAACTAATGAGTGGTAAATTGCTGCAAATTTATAAGTCTAGGTGTAAATTGTTAAAATTAAAAATTAAGGGTATAAATTATAATTAGATGATAAGTTCAGGATATAATAGTGCAAAAAAGCCTTCCATTTTATTAAAGATATAGGTCGAGAACAATGTACAATAAGATATTATCTTAAGTATATATAGCATAAACAGTTATTCATCAATCGGTTAGTAAAGCCGAACATTTTATTATGTTAAGGTCGTAATGTTTTCCATTTTCAAATTAGTGGAACAAAATTTATCTAGGTCATTTGTAAATAAGACATCTATATATTGAGAATACATTAAACTAATGTTCTTTTATAAAATCGTTTATCAATAAATAAATAATAACCATTATCTTATTATTAGATGATTAATTTATGAATGGACCTTAATTCTGAGTAGTTGACAGACTCATATTTTCCGTGCCGTATTTTTGAAGTTACCAATAAATAAGAACATTTAATAAATTAATATCTTGATATTTTAGAGACACTATTTAAAATAGTATTTCTTGTCGTTCTCCGTTTAATTTTTCCCCCCCTTCTTAATCTCTTCCATATCTTAAAAACCACCAAACCATTTAGCAAGTAGAAGCTAGGTTGCTTTCAACAAATAATAAACAAATAAAAATGCTAGAATATGAGATGTCTAGTTTATAATTTTGTTTGAATTTTCATAGTTATTTCTTGCTTTACACTTAAACCAATAATAACAATTAAAAAACGAAAAAAGAAAAAAAAGAAAAAAAGATCCTTTAAAAACACAAACACAACTCGTTGATATTTTTTCGTTTGGTAGGTTAAGTCGTCTTCATGATTGCAATTCTTCACCTATGATTGTCCTTTTTCAATGGGAAATATCATGAAATGATTCGTGAACATTATATTGTTATATGAAAGCATGTTTTGCCATTTGTTTCTTCAATAACACGACAATATTGATATTGGAAAATGTAGGAATTTAATACGTTAAGATTGAGCTTGGAAAACGAAGGAATTTGATACTTTTAATTCAAAATTATTGAGGATTAGACAAGTCGACTTCTAAACTTCTACTTTAGGTAATTATCTCCTAAAGGAGCAATTAGAACACTACTGAAATTGGAGTTTTGAAAATGTTGATTTAAAATAAGTGAATGCTTAGAAATGTAGGTTAAGTTGAAAATGAACTATGATAGTTTAAAAATATAAAAACTTAAAATGTATTATGTACTTAAATAACAATATAAATCTTATTTCATACTTTTGTTCTTCTATGCAACATTATTTTTTTTTTTATCCATCTCATTTTGACTTAAAATTAGAAAGTTGTGAACTTTTAAAATTCAAATTTTTTGAAAAAGAAAAAGAGAGATATGAAGATAAGCATAGTGAAATTGATTTACTTTGGAGTTTGGAGAAAAAGACAAAAAGTTTGGAAAACTTCAACTGTAGTGGAGGTTTCAAATGGATCCTAAATTAAATTTAGCTATTGTAAAGTGTCTAAAAAAAAAACGGTAATTAAAATTTGGATGAAATATCTTTGTACACGTCATATGAGCTTGAACGAAAGTAAAAATTGAAAATTTGAATGACTTTTTAGAAAAGAAAAAAAAATTTCAGAAAAAATAAAAAACTTTTTTAGAAAAAGACAAAAATTTGAGTTTAAACCTTAAGTTTAAACTTAAGCTCCAAATGGTATACGTCATTATGTGTTTCCTTTCAAATTTTCAACACATAATTCATAGTTTTGCAAATAATTTATAATTTAAAAAGTTACATCAAATAGGACATTTCTTAAGAGTTTTTACGATAAAATTGTATACTTTAAAATGTTTTAACTAAATAACATATTTAAAAATAATATTTATAGTGTGATTTTACGGTAAAATATGCTCCGTAAAAAAATTATTTAGCATAAATATGTTACTTAATTTAAATATGTTTAAAATATGCATTTTTATAAAAAAATATATATATTATTTTCATCTTTCTTTTTTATAATATTAATCAAAAAGTATTTACGGTATGTTTGGATTACATGCTCACTAGATATTGTATTCTACTGTAACAGAATTTGCATTTATTTTCTCATATAGTGTGTTTCATTAAAACTTTATTTGAACAGTAAGCATGTGTTTGGTAAACCAATCCAAATCAAGAAAAAATCCAACTCAATTTTTGTTTTGCTTTTTTTTTTTTTTTTTTTTTTTTTTTTTTTGTGGAAAAGTCAACTAATTTCACACTTTATCAGTTATAACTTAAAAACTCAAATTTTAAACATTCATAACTTTGCATATACAAGTCCAAATGAGATGATATTTTATTCTTAATTATATAAAACTTTAAGACGAACAAAAGAATATCCATATTTATATTTGTTCTAAAATAATTTCAAGTTTTAACACTTTTTAACTTCAATCAGTCAAATGCACAATTCAATTTCAACTTAACTCAAACCAATTTTTTTTCAACTCCAACTTACCAACCAAACACATCCTAAATCAACTCAATCACATCACATACTCAATCATATCACATTAGAATGACTTATGCAAATGTAAAATACAATCCAAATACATATTCCATTTGAATATAATGGTTAAATGAGAAATCCAAATGCATAGTTGTAATACATTAATTCCATTATATATATGAGTGTATATATATGTGTGTATGTACGTATGTATGCATAATCTTAAATTGTAGTTTTTGTCCTTAATTGTGACTCGAACCGAAGCTAATAATTTTATATATTTGATTACGAGGTTGACCAAGATAAAAATTAATTATTGAAACTTCGGTTGTGTAGATCAATTTGTTCCCTTGGTTTGCTTCATAAACCTCTACAAGAATCTATTCAATTATCCTGCACCTTTTTTCATTCTTTCACAACAATTAAGAAAATCACTCGATACTAAGTTCTGGTATCCAGTGCCATGCTAATTAATAGAATCTGAAATACTATTGTAACAGCCCGTGCCTGTCTTGAGTATAATATTGTCCGTTGTATGTCTCATATCCACTACTACAAAAAGAGGATTCCACGACGGTTAAAAACCGTCGTGGTATAAAATCCACGACGGTTTTCGAACCGTCGTAGAATCCAAAGTCGTGGAATCTTTTGAGATTCCACGACGGTTTTTTAACCGTCGTGTAATATGGAAAAATAGAAGAATAAGGCTGATTTTAAGACCATACCACGACGGTCCCAAATAAAACCCGTCGTGGTAGCCCGGGCTACCACGACGGTCCCACAAGGGGACCTTCGTGGTAGCCCTGGGTGCGGAATTTTTTTTAATAAAATTGTTTTTGGCAAATTCGTTTCATTTCCCACGGGTGATAAATCCTCTATGTTAATACGTTAGTACACGTACAACATAATTTCCAAAAATATTATGTAATTAAAAAAATAAAATTGTACAACAACAACTAATATAACGATAGTGAAAATTCTCTATATTGTTTCTAGTCAATAATGTATAAACCGCATGACAAAATTAGCCCACTCGTTCCTAACCAAACTCATGTCAGCATCAGTATAAAAATCCTTCGTTTGAAGCACGGCTAGTCCATCAACAGTAAAGGTTATTTCTCGCATGTAAGCTAACACAAAATAACCGCATTCTACATAACCTTCCTGTATTGGACATCGAACGGTATCAATCAACGTTTGCCAGTTGCGTCTAGAGGTGGGAATTTGGGCCGGGCCAAACGGGCCAGCCCGTGGCCCGTGATTTAGGCCCGTCCTGTGGCCCGTCCCGGCCCGTATTTTACGGGCCCGCTAAAAGCCCGGCCCTATAGTAAGAGGCGGGCTGGGCTCTCTTTCTAGGCCCGGGGGGCCGGGTAAGCCCGGCCCGGAAATTTAGGCCCGATGGGCCGGCCCAACCCGCCCGTTAATTTATATATATATATTTTTAAAAAAAAAAAAAAAAAAAAGAGAGGTTGGACAAAGTCCAACGGCTATAATAGCCGTTGGAGACTTGGAGTGCTGCCTTGTTGGACCAAGTCCAACAGAAGAAAAGAAAAGAAAAGAAAAGAAAAAAAAAAACAAAAAAAACAAAAAAATAAAAGTTGGACACTTGGACCAATTCCAACGGCTATATAGTCGTTGGAGTGTTGGTCACTTGGTCTGTTGGACTAACAAACCAAGTCCAAAAAAAAAAAACAAAAAAAACAAAAAAGCAAGAGTTGGACCAAGTCTTCTGTTGGACTTGGAGTCTTGGACACTTGGTCCAAGTGTCCAACAGACCAACACTCCAACGGCTATAATAGCCGTTGGAGTGTTGTTGTGTTGGTCTGTTGGACTTGTTCCAACAGAAGAAAAGAAAAAAAAATTACATTCTCCCATTCTATAAATATCATTCTACATTTTCATTTTTCACACTCACACATCTTCTCCCATCTCTCCTTTCAATCTCTTATTCTTTAATTTCTTTCTCTATATTCTCTTATTTCCAATTTCTCAATTCTCATTATTCAATAATTAATATTCTATAATTTTTTTGTCTAATCTCCTAAATTTACAATAACTTATATTCTCATTATTTTTATAATCTCCATTCTTGTTATTTCTCTACTTTTTAATAACTCATATTGTCCATACTTATTATTTCTAAATTTTAAATTTCTAATACTTACAAAAAAAAAAAAAAAAAAAAATCAAAATGGATCCAAATCCAAATGTTCAACAACCAATTGTTGATCTTGATGATGATTACTATAGGATGGATGACCGCGGCATCGAAGAAGTGGAGATTTCTCGTATGGAGGCTGGCGACAATGTCCCTGATCTCAGACGTAGGAGTTTCAATACTCCAATACCACCAAGTCCAATGTTGGCACCATCAAGAAGTAGTTCGGGAAGCACAAGTTGTCCACCAAAAAAGTAAAAAGGTACTACTACTAGAACCACTTCACGTGCTTGGCAATTCTTCGACGTTGTGCTGAAAGAGGACATCGGCCCCGACGGTAAAAAAATACAAACAAGACTAGCAAAATGTAAGTATTGCCAAAAATCTTTGACTGCTAACAGCTCAAGTGGGACTCGCCACTTATTAGCCCATGGTGAAAGATGTGTTGAAAAATATTGCAAGGGAAGGGAGCCGACGCAAAGTACTCTAAAATTCAACTCCGATGGCTCACTAGGTACTTTTTCTTATGATCCCATGGTAGCTAGAGAATCTCTAGCTCGTTTAATTGCTTCTACAGATTTACCTATTAGTTTTGGTGAAAATACTTTTTATGAAGAGCATATTCAAAGATCTTTTTGTCCACAATTTAAAGCCGTTACTAGAAAAACTATTAGGAGTGATATTATATCTTATTATAATAAAAAAATACACTACATTAATATCTTATATGAATACAAACACATTTTGTATTGCATTGACATCTGATATTTGGGCTGCTAGGTCAAACCAAGATTATATTAGTATAGTTTCACATTATTTAGATCCCCATTGGCAATTACAAAAAAGAATTATTGGCTTTAGACTTATTGATCAATCTCACAATGCTTTAAATATTAATGATAATATTATGAGTGTTTTAAATGAATTTGGCATTAGCAATAGTATTATTTCAATCACCCTAGATAATGCTTCGGCAAATACCGCTGCAATTCGTTTTCTTGAGAACAACTTGTCAGAATATATTGGTGGAATTTTATTACATCAACGTTGTGCATGTCATATCATCAACATCATTGTAAAATCAGGTATGAAGTTGGTAAGTAGTAACATTGAAAATATTCGTAATGCTCTCCTTTGGATACATAATTCAAATCCTCGCATTGCTGACTTTAAGAGGTATTGCAAAGCAAAAGGTTTAAAACCTCGAAAATTTGGGACTGATATGCCGGTAAGGTGGAACTCAACTTATTTAATGTTGAAAAATGCAATAGAATATAAGAATGTTATTTCTATATTTTATAATACAAAGAATAATATGATTTTATTATCTGATATTGATTGGTTTATTGCTGAAAGAATGATTTATTTTTTAGAAACTTTTTATGATGCTACTGTTTTATTGTCTGGTGTTTATTATCCCACTTCTCCACTAGTTTTCACTCAATTAATGCTTATTTCTTCATTGTTTTCTGAATATAGAAGTGATGATTTATTTGAACTAATAGTAGAAAAAATGGAGAAAAAATTTATGAAATATTGGGATCACAATAACATGCCTTTATTATATTGCCTTGCCATTGTTTTAAATCCTATAGTTAAATTAAATGGTCTTTATAATGGTCTTACTCATATTTCTGAACATATGAATGTAGATTTTGCTTCAACGTATTCTTTAACATTTAATAACACTAAATGCAAGTTATTTGAGATTTTTGCAAGTTATCAGAATAAATTCGGGCAGCAAGTTAACACTGAAACCGAAGAAACTCTTCCAACTGCTGGTGATCGGAAAAAGAAAAAGTTTTGGGTTTTTTCTCTGCTCCAGCAAGATCGGGCTCTTCATCAAGTTCGAGTGTTACTCGTCCACTTTCAGCAAGTTCAACTACCACGAGTACGACACACTCGGAGCTCAAAAAATACTTAGATACAGATTTTTCACTGCTAGACTCAACTACAAATAATGAAGATTTCAACATTTTAGATTGGTGGAAGTTGCAGTCGACAAATTTTCCAGTGCTTTCTCGTTTAGCACGTGACATCTTAACTATTCATGTTTCGACAGTTTCTTCTGAATCAGCATTCAGCATAGCTGGAAGGATAATTGAAGATCGGAGGACCTCATTAACACCAGAGATGGTCGAGGTGCTTACATGCCTAAAAGATTGGGAACATGCAGATAAAAGGTTGCAATATACAGTAGAAGATCAAGAAATACTCCAACACTTTAACGAAATGGCCATAATCGATGACGATGATATTGACAATTCTCCTGGGGCTCCCTCTTCCGGTTGCTGATGCTGATTGATATATTTTTTTCTTTGTAGAATTGTAAATATGAATTAAGATTGCACTCTTTTTTCTTTACTGAGGTTTTATCCCAATGGGTTTTACTTAGTAAAGTTTTTAATGAGGCAATCATGACATCAATAAAATTTTAAATTTCAATTTTATATTCTCTTTTTGTATCCTTATTTTTTTTAATAAAATTTATAATTTTTATTATGTGCTTAATTTATTTTTCAATTTAGTAATATTTAATCAAAAATAACTTCTAAGCAAACACTGATAAATAATTATAATCTTAAACAATTAAAATTAAAAGTTTAATTATAATGTTAAGTTAACTAACAAACTAATATTATAATTATTAAGTATTAACTAAGCAATTATAATATAAATATAAAAATTAAAATTAATAGAAATAGTAACAATTTTTTTTCAACAAAGTATAAATTTTTTTTTTATCTAAGATAAATTATTAAATTATCAAATATATATAAAGTTAAAATAAAATTCGGCCGGGCTGGGCCCGGCCCAGTCCCGGCCCGGCCATCTCTAAGCCCGCAGGCCGGGCCGGGCTTACATATCAAAAACCCGGGCCGGGCCGGGCCGGGCGGCCCGAATTCCCAGCTCTAGTTGCGTCGCTGTCTGATTCCGCTACCCACCAACAATTTCCAATCATTTAGTGCCCTATCAAGTTGAGAAATTTCAAAGCAATTACAAGAACAATTATTTTATGTCTAATCATAGATATGAACATATAAAAGAATACTTACGTCGTAATTAGGTCTTTAAAATCATCACCCGGTTCATTTTCTAGAGGATTAAAGTACATAACCGAGTCATCCCACGGATCAATTACTGCCAATACCCAATGTTGGCCGCTATTATATGGCATAAGAAACTGCTTTCCCTTTGGTGCGTTTCTTAAGATCTGTAGAATACATTCGGCCCTCTCTCGAACGTAGGTGACCCGATCTACATTCTGCTGAACTGATGAGACAAGGACTGGTGAAATAAACTCGAACCGTTGATCGATACCTGTTCTTGCACAACACTCGACTAAGTATCTGCAAAATAATTAGGCACACTTGTTACGGAAAAATAACATATATAAGATTAAGAAGATAACAAAATTAAATTATTTAAGGATAAATGTATTACCTGATGTAAATCATTATGCTGTTTGCACTAATTTCTTTAAATGAAATGAAATGATATACATCTTCAAACCCAATATATAAGGGCATCTCATCGCCCATGACGAAGTGTTGTTGTGGGCAGACTATTTGTGTACCGTCCCGTATGGAACTTTGTGCGTAAAATGCCAAAGGTCTCAATTCGAAGGAAATATCATTAAGGTCAAACGAAGGCATTTCTTCTTGCGTCGGTTGTTGTTCTACCTCCGGTTGTGACTGTATTTTCTTCCTCCCTGCTCTCTTTTTCGTACGTTTGCTTCCATCAGCTTCTCTTTCAGGAGCACGACTGGGACCTTTACTTGCCTGGCTCAAACTTGTTTGCAGAACGACTAAACTTTTCGGCCAAGCAACAAACCCACCGACAGCTTCTTCTACAGATGTGGCTTCGTTGGTCGGAATAGGTAGGAGTGCACGATTTATTTTTGGGACCGTAATTGTCACTCGTACATTCTTCTCACCTAAAGGAATCCCATGGACTGTGTCGGTTGGAACACAGTCCACATATGCCCTGTCGATTGCAACAAGAACGACTCCTCCATTAACTAAATCAGGATTAAAGAGATGACATTCCTTACTTGCGTTCAGCATGGGATTCGGATCTGACGGCCCAGCTTCTTTTTCATTCAAAGTGCAACTAGCTTTGAAGCTGTTGTGTTGATCTACGGTAGGTGCGGTCATCTCCTCGGCCATAGTCTCTCGGTTTATACCGTGCTTCGCACAAAGTTCCTGTATTGTTCTTTTCAATGCGGCAATCTTTAGTTTCATATCCGAGACTTCATCTTTTTCCCTTGACGGATGCACAAGGTTGAAGTATTGCGACTGCTTGACAAACTTAGATTGATCCCGAATCCGACCCGAATGCTCGGCATTGCCTAATGCCTTGGTCAATATGTCCTCTGTCCCCACAGATTCAAAACTTCCTTGTGTCTGTTGTTCAGTAAACTCCTCCTGTAACAATTAGATAAAATGTTATGTACTTGCAAACATAAAAGAGTTTACGGAAGGATTATATTATAAATAGATTCAAAAACTTACTATATTCTCGGCAATAGGTTTAAATTCTTCCTTCTTCAATCCTCCATCGGTTTTGACGCGCATGTCCAGCCAACTTTCATACCGTTCTGCATATTTTTCCGTCTTCTCGAACTGCAACCCAATAATTAGCGTTAGTAAACATAAATGAATAAATTGGAAGAACAACATACCATTTACACATTTTGTCCAAGTAAATAGCCTACATGAGCTTGGTCACGTTTCCTATAGTCGTCTCGACCCCCTGTTGATCCGTATTTGCTCTTCTTTCTTATCTCACTTCCTTGTTCGGACAGTCGTTTGAATTCCGGGGTACGTCGATACTGAATGAATTTCTCCCAATCATCCTGGGTGATGGTGGGGTAATTGTGAACAACTTTTGGCGGTCGTTGCCACACATTTTCGTCATCAATATGATCTCTGACAAAAGCTTGGTAGAGATCGTATCGAAAACCTTTAGCTGACTCCCCACAAGACTTTAATACACATCTTTTATAGGATTCGTAACAGTGAATGAAGTTACAACTTCCATCCACACTATTTCTTTCCTTGGAGCTAAATCTGCACTTCTAAAGTCGGATATCCAAATGGGTATGTGCTCTCGAGCAAGCACTCCAATCCAACTCTGTAATTCATCACCTGCCTTCCCTAAAGGTTGCCCTTTACCGTCAAACGAAACTTCAATTCGTTGCCCCTTTGCCCTCACCTGGTGGACTCTTGTCATTAGAGTTGCTCTTCGTCTACCATCTTCATCGGGATTGAATCTAGGTGAGTTGGTCCGGCGCGGTTTTCCAACATGAGTTTGCGTTGAGCATTCCTCCTCATGATCTTGCGACATTTTAAATCAACCAAATGCAACTCTAGACCGAAACACATTTATCAAAAAAAAAAAATTGTCATCGAATTTAACTTATAATCATGGCACCCAAATACATGAAAAGATTGTAAATCCGTCCAACTTCACATATACTATTTACTTATATTTATGGAAATAACAAACAACATAACCAAATATGCATTTTATCGACAATGCCAAATGCTAAAATATAAGTTTCCAAATCAACCCTTTTTCCGCAAATTCCCCAATTCCGTGCCTTACCCAAGGAATTTAGTTCAATATAAAACTAAATAGAACGCAACAAGGCAATTTAACCAACATGGCATATGCGGAAATTTAACTAACACAATAAAAAAAAATTATCCGGAAAATTGCCATGCATTTTCCATTCGTAACACAAAATTTTTAATTCAACATAAAAATAAATCGAACTAAATTTGGGATTTGTTCACACTTGTAAAATGGATAACATATATATAAGTCACATAATCACAAAATTTTCCGGGAAATTGGACGGAAAAATCCCAAATCAATCTATAAGTCACGAAATCAAAACTTTTTTTTCAGAAATTTTCCAATTACCTTCGCCTCACCCAATCATTGTACAACAAGCAAATAAGTCTCAATGAAATAGGCAATTTGTCGAACATGTCCTATGCAAGAAAATAGCACGCAAAATCAAAGAATATACTAAAGGAAAATTTCACCCAATATCATAATAACAATCAACCAAATTAATTTCCAAAAACCGTGCGGTGAAAAAGTAATTTGGGCTTACCAAGAACTCTAGTGGGCGACGGCGAAGAGAGAGAGAGAATCCGTGTGGGCGACCCAAGGCGAGAGAGAAGCCGTGGGTGATGGTGGGCGACGGCGAGGAGAGAGAGAGAGAATCCGTGTGGGCGACCCAAGGAGAGAGAGAAGCCGTGGATGGCTTGGGCGACGGTGAGGAGATAGAGAGAGAAGCCGTGGGTGGCTTGGGCGACGGCAAGGAGAGAGAGAGAGAAGCCGTGGGTGGCTTGGGCGACGGTGAGGAGAGAGAGAGAGAGGCCGTGGGCACGACCGTAGGAGAGAGAGAGATAAAAGTTTGCTTTGCCTCAGCAAGGAGAGAGAGAGAGGAAACTAAGAGAATGAATGGAGATTGCCAAAAGTTAGATATAGCATTAATGGAGATTGGAAAGACAACCAAAGCAAAATAAGGGGGAGAATGCCGAAAAAATGAGGGAAATAGAGATGGGAGAGTAAAAAAAAAATTAAAAATTGACAAAAAAAATCCGCGCGCACGGTTTTCGGGGGAAATTTAAATTTCCCGGAAACCACGACGGTTTTCAAAACCGTCGTGGTTTCAACCGGAAACCACGACGGTTTTCTTGGAAACCGTCGTGGTTTCATCAAAAAAAATTTATTTAAAATTTTTTTTTTTTTTTTTAAATTTTAGTAGAAACCATCGATAATTTTTTTAAAAAAGTTTTTTTATATGATACCACGACGGTTTTTGTGGAAAACCGTCATGGTTACGTCGAAAATAATATATTAGATAAACTTTTGTCCACCTATAATCCTACAGGCGGGCACACATGTGTGTTATGCGCCAACCCACATCAATAACTCCTGTTCTTCTATTAATTCACACATGTATAGTGGGCATATATATAAATAATTAATATATTGTACATGTGCACAATTAACATTTTTGTATATAACAACTTTTACATGAATTATATACAACGAAAAAGAAACTGTCAAGTTTTTTTGTTTTTCTTTTTGGTCTTCTCAACTCGTGCCCACTCGACATCTAAACGAAGCAAGTGTGAGGTATCATCGTCCAAATCATCAATCTCCTCGACCGGTGGCAATCCGCTTGTGAAAGATGGAATGTCGGTGCAATCTTCAACAGCTTCTTGTTCATCCCCGTGTATTTTTTGCTTCATTTGCACAACTAAAGATAAATCTAAATTGTCAGGATCTGTTGTGTAAAAGACCTGTACCACTTGCGACGCCATAATGAAAGGATCATTTTTGTAGCCCAAACGCCTAAAGTCCACAACCGTCATGCCGTCCCTATAATTCTTAACAAAATTATTGTCAACCCAATTGCATTTAAAAAGTGCTATCCGCAAGCCGCAATAATCTAGTTCCCAAATATCGTCAATGAACCCAAAGTAGTTCATGCTACCGTATACCGGGTTCTTGTCCTTTGCGGATGAAATATGCATAGACTCGGCACGGAGGCTGACACCACTATTTTGGACGGTATGCTTCTCATCTCTCTCGCGAGTGTAGAAGGAGTAGCCATTGACAAAGTACGATGTATATCGTGTGACTATCGATGACGGTCCTCTTGCTAGCTTCATTAACTCTTGGGAAAGGCCGGCCTTCATATGCAAATGTTTTCTTAGCCACTCCCGAAATGTCCGGTTGTGCTTATCTTGAATCCACTTCTCAGATCTGGTTTTCCTCGGATTCGCAACTCTTAATTTCGTCATGTGAACTTCAATGAAAGGCTCCATTTCCTTAGCATTGTGCAAAACGTACAGACAAGCCTTTTCCCATTCATCTCGATCTACTGGTGAATGAACGCCCACGGATAGTCCTTTCGACGTAACTTGCCCGCTCGTTGGCAACCCTATTGGGTCCGCGTTAGACAAATATTCGGAGCAAAATTCAACTGACTCCTCGACTATGTAGTTTTCCACTATACATCCCTCCGGCCTATTTCGGCTCTTCACATAACCCTTCAAAACCTTCATTTACCTTTCGAAAGGATACATCCACCTCAAATGGACCGGTCCACATGGTTTAACTTCCCGAACTAAGTGCACCGTTAGGTGGATCATGATATCAAAAAAGGCTGGTGGGAAATACTTCTCAAGCATGCACAATGTCATCACCAATTCCGATAGCAGCGGATCAAGCATCAGTGGATCAATTACCTTCGAGCATATTGAATTGAAAAATGAGCATAACTTCGTAATTGCATATCGCACATCTTTTGTTAAAACTCCCCGCAATGCAAGAGGTAATAATTGTTGCATCAAGATATGACAATCATGTGTTTTCATTCCAATGAGCCTCAAATCCTTCATCGACACCAAGCTTTTGAAGTTGGAAGAGTACCCACTTGGCACTTTCACGGACGCAAGCCATTCACAAAGCTTTCTCTTCTCTTGTCTCGATAATGTGTGCTTTGCCGGAGGTAAGTATGTGTCGTTCGATCTTTTCTCGGGGAGCAAATTTGGCCTAATCTTCATCTCTTCAAGATCCAACCGTGCTTTTTCACCGTCTTTAGTTTTGTTTGGAATGTCAAGCAACGTGCCCACTATCGATTCACAAATATTTTTCTCAATATACATAACATCTAAACAATGACGAATGTAAAGTGACTTCCAATATGGAAGTTCGTAAAAGATTGACTTCTTCTTCCAAGATCCATCGACATCTGCAGCCTTACATTTTCTCTTCCCCAAAACTACTTTCACCCCTTTAACCATCTCATAAACGGCTTCGCCTGACAAAATCCGAGGAGCTGATCTTTCTTCGGTATTACCATCAAAAGCCTTCTTTTGTTTGCGGTATCGATGATTTGTTGGCAAGAATCTCCTGTGACCAAGGTATACGGTTTTCTTACCATTCTTCCACCGGATGGAAGATGTTTCCTTCATACAAACTGGACAACCGATTGAACTCTTCACAGGATAACCAGATAGGTTGCCAAGTGCAGGAAAGTCGTTAATTGACCAAATCAACATTGCACGAAGATTGAACGTATCTTGACGGTGAGAATCTTTAACTTGTAAACCGTCTTCCCACAAGCTTTTGAGGTCATCGATTAATGGTGCCAAGTACACGTCAATGTCATTCCCCGGTTGTTGCGGCCCTGAGATCAATAACGTCAACATCAAGAACTTGCGCTTCATGCACAATTCTGGTGGGAGATTGTAGTTGACAAGTATGACTGGCTAGGTACTATGCCGACTACTCATGTTACTATGTGGGTTCATTCCGTCCGTCGACAAACCGAGACGTAAATTCCTTGGTTCTGCACTGAAATCTGGATGATTGTCGTCAAAGGTCTTCCATTGTGGTGCGTCAGCCGGGTGCCTAAATTTGCCATCATCAACACGTTTATCATGGTGCCATGTCAAATTTTTAGCATGCTCGGCATTGCGGAATAAACAACGCAAACGTGGAGCCGGTGGAATGTACCATAACACCTTAACCGGCACTCCTTTTCTACCATTCGATGGCATCTTACCCTTCTTCCACCTTGACTCGTTACAAACCGGACATTCATGTAAATTTTCATATTCTTTCCGGTAAAGGATGCAATCATTTGGACAAGCATGTATCTTTTCATATTCCATTCCCAAAGTGCTCAACGTCTTCTTCGCCTCGTACATACTAGGTGGCAATTTGTTATCCTCTGGTAGAACATCTTTTAGAAATTCTAAAAGTGTCGTGAAACTAGAATTCGTCCACCCTCCCGACGATTTCATATTCCATAATTTAACCAATGCTCCTAATTTCGTATATTTTGTACACCCGACATACAAGGGCGTTTCGGCATCATTAATCATTGCCTCAAATAACTTCGGACGGTGCACAAAGTTCTCTTCCAAATCATTCACCATATTGAACATATTATCACCAACGTCTTCCTCAACAATAGGCTCTTTACCTTTAGTACTCGTCGATGTAGATTTAATATCGAAAAAAGCTTCGCCATGTAAATACCAAGTTTGGTAAGAACAAATAATCCCATAAGCGCGCAAATGCCCTCTAACATCATCAATGGAATGAGATCTATGATTACCACAAACTTGACATGGACACGGAATCTTATCATCTTCTATGTGAGCTTTGGCAAATGACAAAAATTCTTCAACACCAGCTTCATATGCTTTAGACAATCTATCAAACCACATCCATTTCCTATCCATGATTTGCAACTCCTAAATAGAAAAATTAAAATTAAATAATTTATTAGAAGGTCGACTACTCTATTTAATGTAACATGCATATATATAATTATCATTATTAATTAACAACGGCCCATTAATCGATTTTTCAACATCTGAAAATCGAATTAAGAACATAACAAAAATAATTAAAATACAAAACCATCTAAATCCATAATTAATTAAGGTATAAATACCGGAGGGAAACATAACATTACTTTTGATCACTTAATTAATTTATTACCACCAATTGCACAATTTAACTCTAAATCGATCCCAAAACATATATATAAAACAAAAAACACCTTAATTTATAAAATCATATCTACAAATCATCAATAATACAACAATAACAAGTCAATCAATAATTAGTTATCACTTACAGATAAATTATAATGATGGATATATATAGATGATGGCGGTGATGTCCACACGGTGTACTGCCTGTATTCGGAGCGATCTGACTTTAATATCCGGATGATTTCTAGCTGTTGTGAAATATTTTGACGGCAACAATAGACTCTCGACGTTTTATCTAGTTTTTTCGTGAATTTTCCACGACGGTTTCTAAAAAACGGTCGTGGAAGCTCAGAAATCCACGACCGGGTTTGTGTAAACCGTCGTGGAATCCGGGTCGCTTCCATGATGGTCTTTTATAACCGTCGTGGAAGGCCTGCTTCCACGACGGTTAGTGTAAACCGTCGTGGAAGCGGCCGTGCTTCCACGATGGTTTTACACAAACCGTCGTGGAAGCGCCGCTTCCACGACGGTTTTAAAAGACCGTCGTGATAGCAGGCCTTTCCACGACGGTTTTCGTAAAAAATTTTCCGCTCCGTGTTTTTACGAATTTTACACGACGGTTTTTAAGAAAACGGTCATTGATGTACCGTCGTGGAATCCCATATTTGTAGTAGTGATCAACACGATTTTACTCTTGGGTTTAACCCCAAAATGCCTCATACCATTAAAATGTGGTCTCTTTATTTATGAATCATCACAAATATTCATTATCAAGTGTTATGGAACTACACAGCTTACCATTTTCCTTATAGGGACTAATAACTGTCACAATCACCTCTCCTTTTGGGGTCAAACGATCTCGTTGCCCACATTTCTAATTGGGTATAAGCTCTGATATCATTTGTAATGACTCATGCTTCCTTGTGATATGATATTATCCGTTTAGACCTCATGCACACACGGTTTTGCTCTTATGCTTAACCCTAAAAGGCCTCAGAGCGTTATGAGGCGGACTCTTTACTTATAACAATCACAAATATTCATTCTTAAGCGATGTGAGACTGCATAACTTACTCTTTTACTTGTAGGGACTGATAACTATCATAATCACATCTCCTTTGGGTCCAACGTCCTCGTTGGCCACATTTCCGATTGGGTTTAGGCTCTAATTACATTTGTAACGATATATGCCTCCTTTTGGTATAATATTATCCGCTATGAGCCCCGTGTGCACACAGTTTTGCTCTTGGGCTTAACCTTAAAAAGCCTCATACCATTAAGAGGTGATCTCTTTACTTATGAACCATCACAAATATCCATTCACAAGCAATATGTGACAGCATAACTTACCATTTTACTTATAGGGACTGATAACTGTTACAATAAGCCCTTTCTTTTATGGCCCAACATCCTCATTGGTCACACTTTTGGTTGGGTATAAACTCTAATATTATTTTTAACAACTCATACCTACATTTGGTATGATATTGTATGCTTTGAACATCGTGCCTGCACAGATTTTCTCTTGGACTTAACCTCAGAAGACTTCATACTATTAGAAGATGGTTTCTTTACTTATGAATCATCACATATATCCATTCCCAAGCAATGTGGGACTACATAGCTTACCATTTTTCTTGTAGGGACTGATGACCGTCATAATTGCCTCTACTTTTGAGACCCAACGTCCTCGTTGACCATACTTCCGGTTAGGTATAGGTTCTGATACCATTTGTAACGACTCATGCCTAACTTTGGTATGATATTGTTCGCTTTTGACCTCGTGTCTATACGGTTTTGCTTTTGAGCTTTACTTCAAAAGGCCTCATGTCATTAGGAAGTGGTCTCTTTACTTATAAATCATCATATATTCATTCCCAAACGACTACATAACTTACCATTTTTCTTATAGAGACTAATGATTATCATAATCACCCATCTTTTTGGAGGCCCAATATCCTTGTTGGCCATACTTACGGTTGGGTATAAGCTTTGATATCATTTACAACGACCCATGCCTTCCTTTGATATGATATTATTCATTTTGAGTCTTGTGCCCTCACGATTTTGCTCTTGGGCTCAACCGCAAAATGCCTCATACTATTAGGAGGTCGTCTCTTTATTTATAGACTATCACATATATCTATTCCCAAATAATGTGGAACTGCACATCTTGTCCTTTTTCTTATAGGAACTGATGATTGTGAGTTCACATGAGAACTTTAAGAATAACTTTGAAAATCTCAAATGCCAGACTCAAGTTCACATGAGTTTTACTGCAAATTGATTTCTAGAACCTTAACATACTAAGCTCACATTCACATGAGCTTCACAGCACATGCTTAAACTTCAAAAGCTTCACATGCCAAGCTTAAATTCAGATAAGCTTTACAGCACAGGCTTCAAGTTTCAATTACGCTCTTTGATAACATTCTTCATGAATTCAAATAAGGTCAATAGGATCAATGGTATTAAGGATCAAAGATCAAAGGATCTAAAAGGATCATGTGATCAAGGGATTGAATGATTTTTTTTTTCGAACTCAATTTTTTTTCTCTCTCCTTTAATAAAAAAAAGAAAAGAAAAACAAAGAAAAGAAGGCTTTTTTTTAAATATTCCAGCACTAAGGGGGATGCTAATGTTAATCTGCCTACGACACTTCAAAAGGATCTTGTATGGGAATCTCCCTTGTTTTTATTTACAGCAAAAAACGAAAACCAAAGATGAACAATCAAATAATAAAAAATAATAATAATAATAACAAAAAAAAAAACCTTCTATGAACAAATACCACGGCTCTCACAGGCCGCGACTAGGCGACACTCATAGGGCAATGGCAGGATCACGGTGGCTCGACAATGGAGTTTGGTGCAATGATGTGATGGTGGACTTTAGCGCCGTGGTTCGATAGCTTTTGGCTTCCTTTGTCAACGACACTGCAGTGGTTCGCGGAGGTGATGTGACGCAATTGATTGAGACATACTCCATCGCAAAGTAGACGGCTAAGACGTGATCCTGCTGCAAAATTTCAATGGCGTTTGGGTTTCAATAGATTGGTTTCAAAGGAGATCGTGAAGTCAAATGGGTTTCAGATGGCCTTGGATTCAAAGGGATTTGTTAGGTGGGTATGAATAAAAATCAAACTGTTTTTTTAAGGTTTCATAGAGTGGCTCTGATACAATATTAACAATTTATAGGTACACAGAGTAAACAATCTTAAGAAACTAAATAGACAAGAAAACCAGGAAGCTAATAATCAAAAAATTAAGAAGCTAATTAACAATCAAATATATGGATATATATTCTCATTTCAATCAAAATAAGTCTTTTAAATTCAGAAATAATCACTAGATTCCAACATCTGCGACATGCAATGAACCTTGTCGTGGCTCTACAAGCCCATGCAAGGACTCATTGTGGTAATGCGCGATGACAATTGTCCCAACGCCACTATCAAACCATATTTTGATATTTTGTGATTTATTTATACTAGTTATATTCATGTGGAATAGACAAAAAAAAAAAAAAAAAAAAAAAAGAAAAAAGAAGAAGTGGCATTGATTGGGCTACCAAATAGGCAGATGCTTGACGATGACATGACTGTTACGTAACAACCATTAGAAGTATAAAGAGCACATTCGTGCTTTTAAACAAGGGTAGGAGAAATGTTTTCTGAATTCTATTGTTTATTTTGGTGATTTTGTGCGTTTTTTCTTTTAGTTGTTGTGATTTGTGTGTGTTTTAATTAAGATTTTAGTAGAATTTGCAGTATTTTTTAAAAAGCATAATGGTGTTGCTAGCCCAAAAAAAAAAAAAAAAAAAAAAAGGTAAGGTGTTGCTGCCAAAAGAAAAAAGCATAAAGGTGAGTAGGTAATACGGTTGGCTGCCACCAATAATGCCGGTTTCTGATGGATGATAACCGTTGCCATGCGGTATTTTGGTGAAAACTTGCGTTGCAAATAATGGTGAGTATCTTGAAGATGTGTTTAGTACTCTCATAATTTAACATGATAAGACACTTTATACCTATATGAAGATTATCTTATATCCAATATTTTTATGAAAGGATATTATAACTTTTGTTGTTTATTATTGCAACAACAAATTAATTTTAAAATATTTTTAACAATACTTGTCATGTGCACTAATAATTCTCAGTAATACTGCAATAATATTCTATATAAAAAATAACATATAAATCAATTAATAATAATAAGATTTTAAATGTAGATATGTCTGCCGTACTTGAAATATTTATATGTGTGCATGTACATGTCTAATTTCCTAATAGCATAAGTGAATAAAAAGGCATGAAATCATGACATTCTCTACTTGTAAAGAGCCCCGTTATTTCTTAATGGGCTTAGGTATTATTGGGCCTGCTCAAGAGATTGTCTCCATGTTTGCATATTCCATCCCACCTACGCCTAGAACCAATCCAGGGAAGGCTTATTGTGCCAAGTCACTTGGCAAATGAGTTATCCTTTTATGTGTGTGTATTTCTCATGAGTTATCTACTTTTATGCTACGATTGACGTTTAAGTTAATCTCAAACTAAACTATACTATACTTTTGGCATTTGGCGTCTGAGTTTATCTCAAATTAAATTGTACTTTTTCATCTCAATTTTTGTCTTTTTCTGACAAGTCAACAAAATTTATAACTAGTTTTTAAAAAATTAATCAACTCCAACTTAAAATTTTCATCTCCAACTAACTTACCAAACGGAGGCTTAAGCTTGCATAACTTCTTCCTATGCTTAACAATCAGTGGTCCTATTTAAGAGATTATCTGCATATATATTTCGTGTCACCTACTCTTATAACAATAACAAAATAACAAAAATCTCTTTTCTAGCAAAAAAATAAAAAAATAATAATAATTACAAAAATATTTAAAAAAATTATTTTGATTAAATTCTGGCTTACTTGCAAAGTAAAAGCCAAGAGTTTAAATTTTATGTAATTATTCCACACACACACACACCCAAAAAAAAAAATCCAGTGTAATTAATCTTGCAGAAGGAAGAAATGAGTAAAAATTATAAATTATAAGATTAAAAAAAAGCTTGTGGCACCCATGTAAATGTTCTTATCTGCTTTATAGGAATTTCAGGTGGACAACCCACCAACAAAACTTGATGATTATGGTCTTTTAAGAGAGAGTAAATAAACAAATAAGAACTTAATGATTGTGTTTGTGCATGTGCTGTACTGTTCAGACCTTTTTTTTTTTTTTTTTTTTTTTTTGAGTACTACTTTAATTATGGTTACTCTTAAAAGTTGCTTGCTTGGAATTCTTCACCACTATGATGACCGGACCTCGATCTTTTCTGGTACCACCTTTTTTTTTTTTTTTTTTTGTAGAATTTCTGATATTTTTTAATAAAAAAATTTTCATATATTATCAAAAATTTTCTGGTACCACTATATTTAAATTTTTAATTCTTCATATCTTGCTCCCTATCTTATATGCTTATGTTACTGTGATTTCCTTCATGCAGGTTTTCTTTTCTTTTTTTCTTTTTTTAATTATCGATATTTCATGATGAAATTAGGTGTATAGTATTGTGAGGACATGTTTGCACATTTAAATTAGTTAATGTAAAATTATTAATGATGGTCATGAATTTATCTCATGCTAAAATTTTTGTTCAGTTATACAATAATATATATATGATAATTATGTGGTAAAAAAAAAAAAAAAAAGATCCTATATATACCGAAAATCATCTTAAAACCAAAGAAATATAAATTTAAGAAAATTTCCACAAAAATATGTTGGAAAAATGGTTTTTAAACCATTTTGAGGTCCAAATTTGAATGGGACTCACTTAATAAAATTAACGGGTCTTGGTGGATCTGCTGTCTCCGTCGTGAGGAGATCGAAATCATATATTTATACACTCAAAATGGTATTCGGGTGAATGAGAAATTGATGCTCAAAGTGTGTCCATTGGAATAAGAATTTTGTTGGAAAGTTGTTTATATATGTGAAGTCTCACATTGCTTAGGCATGAAAGTTTGATGGACTTTATAAGGATTTGCACTTTTGGACTTGGGTAAGATTGTGAACCCAAGATGCTCTTCCACGCGCAATAGGGGGGGTGCTCTTCCATAGCCCCGGTGGGTTAGGGGCCCAATGTGTGCGCCTGCACGACGTAGGCGACACAAATGACGGTTTGTCGAGCTTGCCCTCGTGCGGGCTTTGTTTTTTTTCCAACACAAATTCGGATTTTTTTTTTTTAGAATATAAACAGTCATCATCTGTTCATATTTCAAGAGTTAAATGGGCAGCTTTAGTGGATGAATAAATTCGAAAATTAAAACCAAATTAAATTTCGGTTTTGTAATACCCCATCCTTGAGCCTATAAAAGGAGGCCTCCACAAGCATGAAATCATACACTTGAACACACAAAATCCCACATTCGCCAGAAACGGTTTTTGATCGTGCTAGACTGCCGTTGTTCGTCGTTGTATCCTGGGAGACAGACGTCCGTTGAAGCCTCGTGCACTTACCGGAAGTGATGAATCTGTTTTAAGAAAAGCGTGACTCGCGTGCCTCGACGATTTCTTCATTGTGTTGTTTCATCGTAGTTAAGGTTGAATTTCAGTTGTAACAATTTTCTTTATATTTGATTCACTTGTTCATTGTTTATACTCTATATATTTTCTAACAATCTTAAAACAGATCTCGTTTCATAGACGACAGATAGGTTATTCGAATTCGGAAGGAGTTGCTAACATTTTCTTTTGGAGTTTATGTTTTACATATATGTGTATATATACGGCATTTCAATTTTGGATAACACAGAATTACTAATGTTTGTTTCACAGGTTGTGTATAAATATATATATATATATATATTTAAAAGTTCATATATATATAAAAGTTCAAATTTTTTGGACAACGTATATATATAACATTATACTTACTTATAAACGGTTTTTCTTTCATTTGTTGGTTCAAATTCTTAAACATATAACTTATATAATTTTTATTATGTTAATTAGCTATATCTATTTATAGCTTTATTTAATTGGCCTTGGTGTTACAATATTAATTTGTTATATTGGTAATTAGTTTGGTACTAATAATTGGTTTGTTTTCAGAAATGGCCGGAAACATGAACATTATACCAACTGAGAATCCATCTGTGACACCGGTGCCATCACCTCGGGTAGCCTCGTCTTCAACTCAGTCTTTGGCGGTCTCGGTTCCTGTTAATCACAATGAGAAACCGGAGAAATTCACCGGACTAAACTTTAAGACGTGGCAACAAAAGATGTTTTATCTTACCACTCTGAATCTTGTGAGATTCCTGAAAGAGGATCCTCCTACGATTAGAGAGGATGAGATAGATGCCCAAGTTGTGCATGCTTTTGATGCTTGGAAGCATTCTGATTTTCTGTGTCGAAATTATATTCTGAATGGCTTGTTTGATTCGCTCTATAGTGTGTATAGCATGAAGGGATCGGCCAAGGAACTGTGGGAGTCCTTGGATCATAAGTACAAGTCTGAAGATGCCGGTGTTCAAAAGTTATTGGTGGGACAGTTCATGAACTTTAAGATGGTGGATTCAAAGACTGTCATCAGTCAAGTTCAAGAGCTTCAATTAATCATTCACGGAATTCATGCTGAAGGAATGATTATTAGTGAGTCTTTTCAGGTAGCGATTATAATAGAGAAGCTACCCTCTGCGTGGAAAGACTTCAAGAACTATTTGAAGCACAAGAGAAAGGAAATGAACGTGGAAGACCTCATTGTAAGACTTCGCATCGAAGAAGATAATAGGGGCTCAGAGAAGAAGCTCTCCAACAATGTTGTTGCCAATTCCGCTAAGGCTAATATGGTGGAGCATGGTCAAAGCTCGAAGAACAAGAAGTTCAGCAAGACGGGGTCTAAACTGGGACCTAAAGGTAGAGTTTCTAAGAAACAAAAATTCCAAGGAAAGTGTTTCAATTGTAACAAAATGAGTCACAAGTTGGCTGATTGTAGACTGCCGAAAAGAAACAAGAAGAAAGAAGCCAGTGTGCTGGATGCTATCACCCAATAGGTGTCTGACATCAGTCTGTCAGCTGTGGTTTCTGAAGTCAACATGATGGATTCCAACCCAAAGGAGTGATTGCTAGATACTGGTGCCACTCGTCATATCTGTTCAGATAGAGCTGCATTTGCTGATATAGTTCCTTTGGAAACTTGGGAGAAGCTGTATATGGGCAATTCTGTAACTTTTGAGATCAAGGGTCAAGGGACTGTATTCCTGAAGATGACATCCGGGAAGGAAATGAAGCTGCACAATGTGCTGTATGTGTCTGACATCCGGAAGAATCTGATTTTCGGAACAATGATGATCTTGCATGGCTTCAAGATGGTTTTTGAGGCCCAGAAAATAGTTTTGTCCAAATATGGAATGTATGTGTTATGTGAAAGTTGGAATGTGAAAAATAAATGTAATTGCTGATAAGCCCAAATCCATCAATAAGAATAAAAAGTCTTCTACTTATATGCTTGAGTCTTCTAACTCATAGTAATTGCTGTTAATTTTGATACATTGCGTAGATTAATTAACTTGGATCACATACCCGCTTTTGAAATTGATTCAAAACATAAGTGTGAAATTTGTGTAGAGACAAAACAAATAAGATCATCATTTCAAACAATTGAAAGGAATACTGAACCACTTGAATTAATTCATAGTGATGTTTGTGACTTAAAGTTTGTTCAAACAAGAGGTGGTAACAAGTATTTTATCATTTTCATCGATAATATCACAAAATATTGCTATGTGTATTTGCTTAAAAGCAAAGATGAGGCTATAGAGAAATTTTTTCTTTATAAGCAAGAAGTTGAGAACCAACTTAATAAGAAAATTAAGATGGTAAGAAGTGATCATGGTGGTGAATATGTGGAACCATTTGGTGATTTTTGTGCACAACATGGTATTATTCATGAGGTCACGCCACCTTATTCTCCTCAGTCAAATGGTGTGGCTGAACATAAGAATTGTACCTTAAAAGATATGATGAATGCAATGTTGTTAAGTTCTGGTTTGCCACAGAATATGTGGGGGGGAAGCCGTTTTTCGGCTAACTATATTTTACATAAGGCTCCCCGAAAGAAAGAGGATAAAACCCCATACGAATTATGGAAAGGAAGGAAGCCTTCCTACAAATACTTGAGAGTATGGGGATGTCTTGCTAAAGTGTTGGTACCCGGGCCAAAGAAGATGAGAATAGGTCATAAAATGATTGATTGCATCTTCATTAGCTATGCCCACAACAGTAGTGCATATCGGCTCCTTGTGCATGAATCTAAAAACCCTGACATACACAAGAACACGATAATGGAATCTAGGAACGCATCATTCTTCGAACATGTGTTTCCTTGTAATTCTAAGGAAGATGGTCCAAGTTCGTCTAAATGAACGTATGAGACTATTGAAGAGAATAGTCAGGACCAAGAGCAAAATTATGAAACTGGAAAAGAGGAAGAAGAGCTTAGACGAAGCAAAAGGGCAAAGACAGGAAAATCGTTTGGACCAGATTTTCTGACCTATATGCTAAAGGCTGAACCTCAAACGTATAAAGAAGCTGTAAGCTCAATTGAGGGTCCTTTATGGAAAGAAGCCATAAAGAGTGAAATTGATTTATCTTGCAAAATCATACTTGGGAGTTAGTGGATCTTCCTCCAGGAAGTAAACCATTAGGTTCTAAGTGGATTTTCAAACGGAAAATGAAAGCAGATGAAACAATTGATAAGTATAAGGCCAGACTTGTAATAAAAGGATATAGACAACGAGAAGGCCTTGATTACTTTGACATATATTCTCTCGTGACGAGAATAACATCTATAAGAATGATTTTGGTGATTGTCGCATTGCGGAATCTTGAAGTCCATCAGATGGACGTAAAGACAGCCTTTCTTAATGGAGATCTTGAAGAAGAAATTTATATGGAACAACCCAAGGGTTGTATAGCTCCAGGACAAGAAAAGAAAGTCTGCAAACTAATAAAGTCCTTGTACGGACTTAAGCAAGCTCCAAAACAATGGCACGAGAAATTTGATAGTGTCATGATGACAAATGGGTTCAAAATCAATAAGTGTAACAAGTGTGTTTATGTCAAGAATACAGAAGAAGAATATGTCATACTTTGTCTATATGTAGATGACATAATAATCACAGCAATGAGCAGATGATCAATTCTACTAAGGATATGTTGAATTCAAGATTTGACATGAAATACATGGGACTGGCTGATGTAATATTGGGAATTAAAATTATAAAGTCGCCTAATGGTCTTATATTGAGTCAGTCGCACTATGTGGACAAGATATTTGATAAATTCAATAAAGATGATTCTGGTGTGGCCAGAACTCAAATTGATTTAAATCAACATCTGTCCAAGAATAGAGGAGAAAGTATATCTCAAATTGAGTATGCTAGAGTGATAGGAAGTCTAATGTACTTAATGAGTTGTACAAGACCAGACATTGCTTTCACTGTGAGTTGTTTAAGCAGGTTCACGAGTAATCTAGGGGTTGACTACTAAAAAGCAATTGTAAGAGTACTCAAATACTTACGATATACTCATGACTATGGGCTGCATTATACTAGATTTCCTGCTGTTCTAGAAGAATATTCTTATGCAAGCTGGATATTTGATATACAGGATTCTAAGGCTACCAGTAGATATGTATTCACTTTAGGAGGTGCGGCAGTATCATGGAAATCTTCTAAGCAAACAGTAATAACCAGATCCACGATGGAATCTGAGTTTGTAGCTTTAGATAAAAGCGGCGAAGAGGCTGAATGGCTACGACAGTTCTTAGAAGATATTCCAGAATGACCGAAACCTGTGCCTGCAATAAGTATACATAGTGCTGGTCAATCTGTTATTGGCAGGGCGCAAAATGTCATGTATAACGGTAAGTCAAGACACATTCGTCGTCGACGCAATACCGCTAAACACTTAATCTCAACTAGAATCATAACAATTGACTATGTAAGTCAAAAGAAAATATTGCGGATCTGTTAACCAAATGGTTGAATAGAGATCTAGTTGATAAATCATCAAGGGGAATGGGACTTAAGCCTACGATATAAAGGTCGAAACAGTGGAAACCCAACCTAGTTGACTGGAGATCCCAAGATCTAGGTTCAATGGGATAACTAAACTGTATAGACCGAATAGAATCACTCCAACTCATTCTTGTGATGAAAACAGTGATACCCGTACGAGATAGATTAAGCTATGCTTTTAATGATTCTTAAGCGTCGGGAATCTGAGCGGAGTAATACGGGATACTCTTGATTAAGAAATCACCTATGTGAGAGAGAAGTGGGGCCGCTTCAAAGAAGAATTGCTAGGGCTCAATTCTTTAAAACTCTTGCAGAACCAGGACGATGTCCACGACCAAAACGAACATAACTATGAGAACTGAAACTATGTCAGGAAAATATCTATATCAGGTATACTATCGTTTACACAAACGGCAGAATAGTTCTAGGACAACGCGTCTACATTCAGCCAGTAAAGTAAGTATATTTTCACAATGGAAGGTTCAAGGGTTAACGCTTACCTATCCTATGCAGATGTTAACCGTAGAACTCTATCACCGTGTAGTGTCTTTGTTTTCCCTCATCGTTGGTCAATTTCATTCATGTGGAGGATTGTTGGAAAAATGATTTTTAAACCATTTTGAGGAACCATTTTGAGGTCCAAATTTGAGTGGGACCCACTTAATAAAATTAACGGGTCTTGGTGGATTTACGTTCTCCGTCGCGAGTAGATCGAAATCATATATTTATACACTCAAAATGGTATTCGGGTGATTAAGAAATCGATGCTCAAAGTGTGCCCATTGGAATAAGAATTTTGTTGGAAAGTTGCTTATATATGTGGAGTCCCACATTGCTTCGGCATATAAGCTTGATGGACGTTATAAGGATTTGCACTTTTGGACTTGGGTAAGATTGTGAACTCAAGATGCTCTTCCACGCGCAAGAGGGGGGATGCTCTTTCACAGCCCCGGTGGGTTAGGGGCCCAATGTGTGCGCCCACACGACGTAGGTGACGCGAATGACGGTTCGTCGAACTTGCCCTCGCGCTGGCTTTGTTTTTTTTCCAACACAATTCCGGATTTTTTTTTTCAGAATATAAACAGTCATCATCTGTTCATATTCCAAAAAATTGTTCAAATTCCAAGAGTTATATGGGCAGCTTTAGTGGATGATTAAATTCGAAAATTAAAGCCAAATTAAATTTCGGTTTTGTAACACCCCATCCTTGAGCCTATAATAGGAGGCCTCCACAAGAATGAAATCATACACTTTAACACACAAAATCCCATAGCACAAGCTCTTCTTTTCTGCTCTCGGTTTTTCCTTCTTGTAGTGGTCGGGTTTTTGAGTTTTGGTGATAAAGAGAAGGCTTTGGTTTCAAGTTCACCGGGAACGGTTTTCGATCGTGCTAGACTGTCATTGTTCGTCATTGTATCCTAAGAGACAGACGTCCGTTGAAGTCTCGTGCACTTACTGGAGGGGACGAATCTGTTTTAAGGAAAGCGTGCCTCGCGTGCCTCGATAATTTCTTCATTGTGTTGTTTCATCCTAGTTAAGGTTGAATTTCGATTGTAACAATTTTCTTTATGTTTGATTCACTTGTTCGTTGTTTATGCTCTATATATTTTCTAACAAAATATGCATTATATGTGAAAACAAAAAATGCAGTTAATTTGAAGGTTGACATACTCATCAGTTTCCTAACAAATTTTCCCCACAAATAACATTTTGTAAATAAAATAAAAAAGATATTTGAGCAATTAGTAAAAATATATATACATTATATAAATATACTAAAGGAATGGATGCTTTTCACTGTTTTTTCTATAGTGATGAACAGTGATTTTTGTTTTTTTTCTCTCTAAATTTGCTGCCTTAGCTACAGTACTGTACAATACTTTGCTGCAGTAATGAACAGTAAATGTACAGTAATTTTACCTTTTTCTACAGCATAATGACTTTTTTGCCCTTCATCACTAACTATTTTTTTTCTCCGTTACAGTGTTATGCCGGTTTTACCCTTTATTTTTTTTGGTCAAATGACAATTTTGCCCTTGACTTTTAGTTACTTTTACTATTTGATACAGTGTTGAGATAACTTTATCCTTCTAAAATTATTAATGGATGATTTTACCCTTCGTTTGTAGTTGCTTTTTTCCTTTGCTACAGTGTTATTCTGGTTTTACCCTTTTTTTTTTTTTTTTTTTCGATTGGCAATTTTGTCCTTGGGCTTTAGTTACTTTTACAGCTTGCTATAATTTTGAGACAACTTTGTCCTTCTAAAATTATTTATGAATGAATTTACCCTTCTTTTGTAGTTGTTTTTTCTGATAGCTACAATAACTGGGTATTGTTACCCTTTTAATGTGCATTTTTTATTTTGTCTATTGAAAATGTGTTAAAGTGCAATGTTTGTATGTATATAATGTAACTAAAATTTATTTATTTATTTATTTATTTTTAAAATACAATAAACAAAAAAAATAATAGAATCTGTTTTTCATTTTATTGTTTTTCTTTAATCTTTTTTCCCTTTTTAGTTTTTTTTCCCTTTTAATTTTTTTCTATTTTTTTTCTGCTTTCTAATATTTAAATTTTAAAGTTTAGTTTTTTATTCATCTTTTCTTCATATTTTTGTTATTTAATAATTTTTAATGATTTTTGTTTGCACATTTCCAATTTTCTAATTTTTTTCCCTTGGTTTTTTTGACTTTTTCATTTGTTGGGTTTTGTTTTTTTAGATGTTATAGTTAATTTTTGTGTTTTGTATGTATATAATCTAACTGAATTTTTTTTTAATCAAAAACAGTAAATAAAAAAAATTAGAATATGTTTTTGGTTTTGTTGTTTTTCTCCAATCTTTTTTTCCCCTGTTGAGTTTTTTTCTCCTTTTGTTTTTGTTTTTTCTATTTTTATTTTTAATTATCGTGATCATTTTTATTTCTCTATTTTTATCTCTGCATTACCAGAGAAAAGTTTTTTTATATTATTATTATTATTATTAGTTTATATTTTTATGATTGAGAGAGATCCTGGAAAAAAAAATTAAAGAAAAAAAAGATAGAGCAAAATATAGGTATGGTCTGCTTTCTTTTGTTTTGTTTTTTATTTTTATAAGTTATTTCTATTTTTTTTTCCTAGATTTGTATATTTTGTTTTTCGCTTTTTGATTTATGTTAATTTGTTTTTCTAGCTTACGGTGATGATGGTTTGGAATCGGAATGCAAAGAGAACTATTGAAGACTTTTTTTTTTTTTGTTTATATTTTTGGAAACTTATTGTAATTATATTATTTATCATAACCAACTATCATTATTAAATATTATTTAATTTTCTTATTTATTTATCTATTTATTTTCCTCTCATGTGCAATGCACGGGTATTAAACTAGTATATATCTATTTGGACATATGATTTGTCTCGCAGTTGAAAAGAATCTTATCTGTATTGGCAATTTCGCATCTAGAAAAAAAAGAAAAGAAAAGAAGGTTAAAAAAAAAAGAAAAAAGGCACACTCTTAAGAGTTATTGTTTTCAATGGAGAGTGTCTAAAATCACACTCTCATATTTTTTTACCGTTAATACATTTGATAAGACTAGGGTGATGTGCTCATCGTCAAGGGATCGGACCCATCCGTAGACGTTTTAGCAAACATTTATGTCAATATCTGATGAACATATTTGATAACGTTTAGAAAATTATGCTAATGTTTGTCGTCCATTTTCCAGACCTTTTTTAATGCTTTGTTTGGGGTTTAAGTTTAACTCTATTTAAACTGTACTTTTTCATATCAGTTTTTGTCTTTTTTTATAAAGTCAATAAAAATTATAACTAGTTTTTGAAAAATCAATCAATTCCAACTTTAAAATTTTATCTTTAACTAACTTATCAAACGGAGACTAAGTAAAAAAAAAAAGTAGAAAATCATATGAACATATTTTATAGGTGGGCCCATTATTCAACATAATTTTATGGTTTTTATCACTGACCACATGATATTAAGACCAAGAGTGTAGTATATATAGTACATATTAGCATATGTTTCTTTTCAAAATGAATAATTACAACCGACAAGTCTACTGGTGAATAATGTTGACTGGCCTTGTAGACCACGCACATTAATTAAAAGAGAATTATATATATATATAGCTATATATATATATATTAAAGAGGTCAATGTGTTGATTTTTTAAAAATAAATATATAAATACTAATTTTTTCAATAATATAAAGTAAGTGTTGAATTTTTACAAAAATTAATATATTTTCTTAATTTACACTTGTCTTCAAGAGAATTTAATAGAATCTAGTAACTAGTGTTTCAAAGGAAAATTTGTTGAGACATATTTGAAAAAAATTATTTTATATAAGGACACCTTGAAAAAATGAAAAGTATTTTAAATGAATTAACTATAAATATGTAAAACTTTTGGGGAGAAAAAGTAAAAACAAAAAAAAAATAAAACAAAGAAGGATGTAAGCAACTCAACAAAAAATAAAAAAGAAAAAAAAAAGTGCACAAAAAGATAAAGTAGAAAGATCAAATTTTTGAATAATGTCAAAAAGGTAACTCTCTCTTATAATAATACAGTTATAGATAGATTATATATATATATATATATATATAGAGAGAGAGAGAAAATTAATTGGTTGTGCCTGCACAAAAAGGTAAATCTCTCTTATATGTTATAGATAGATTTTATATATATATATATATATACATACAGTTATAGATAGATTATATATATATATATATATATATAGAGAGAGAGAGAGAGAGAGAGAGAGAGAGAATTAATTGTTGTGCCTGCGATGTAGAGTGCGTTCCGGTATACGTTAACATCCCCCTTTTAATTGTTCATATTTTTGGCAACAATTATGAGGTACCTAATTTATTATTAATAATTTTTTTTGCTAGAAAATGAGGTACCTGATTTCTTTGCAAAGAACATTATATTAAGTGGTCTTCACGTTAAGATGTCCAAAAGCAAATTCTCAACCTAAGAAAAATTAGTGCCTTCGTCCGACTATTTTACCTGAATGTATTATTACACCATTTAAACAGTTGGGGTTCTTTTTGGAAACAAAAACAAAAACAAAAACAAAAAAATTAAAATAAAAAACAAATCTGTTAAGAGTATTGGTTTTGCAAGTTGAAGCTTTCTTTTGATCCACTATGTCTATAAGTGAGTATAAATTATGATTTTATCTTTTTTTTAAATAGACTTTTAGTGACGACGTTTTCAAAAATATTGCTATTACATTTGATTGTAGATCGTCATTTTGTAGTCAAACAACACTTGTATAGCAACACTTTTATAGACTATTTTCATCTACGTTCTTAAATTTTAAGATCATTCTCGTTTTACACACTAATTTTTGAAAACTCCCAATTTACTCTTGAATTTTGAATGAATCCCATTTAACTCCATTTGATTGAATTTCTATTAAAACAGATGGAGAAAAGGAAGTCGAGTATGGTCATTGGTCATTTTTCCGTTTGCTTTTAATAAAAATCCTAATAGAGGGGTTTAGTGAGACAAATTTACCTTTTTTTCTTTTTGTTTTTAACAACAATTCTAACTGAGGGAGTTAAAAAAGACTAATTCAAATTTAAAAGGTAAAGTAAGAGCTTTGAAAGTTTATAAACGAAATAAAAAAGACCCTAAAATTTAAAGGGTATAAGTGAGATTAATTCTACTTTTCTCGACAACTGTAATTGTCGTTAATCAGCCTGATACATGTGATGTTTACGAGTATTCTTATAAAAGATCAACTTATAATAATTGAAACCCAAAAATAAATGAATAAATAAGTGAAGTACTTTTAGTATTAAGAACCAAGTCACAGGTGCTAACAAAACAAGAAAGAAACAAGGAACTCTAAAGAAAAGGCAAACAAGATAACTGAAATAAAAAAAATCCGGTTTTATTTATGCAGTTTAAAATCTCTTCTTTCTCATAAGTAAGCAAAAAAAAAAAAAAAAATTTTTGAATTAATGGTCATATCTTTTTACAAATTATTAAACTCTGCCAATATATTCCAAAACTCTAAAACTACTATTTCCATTTATTTATGAGCAATAGCATAATTATCACCGAAAACATATATGTATAATTTTTCACAGAGACGAAATCAGTTTAACTATATTTGTCATCGTCGATGGCCCACTTTTAACGACGACTATAAGCGTAATTTTTGTAGTGAAAGAACGTGCGTTTAATAAAATTAAAGGTAAATTTCTAGTATGGTCCCTAATTTTTTTAAGAAGTTGTGATTAAATTCCCAACTTTTTTTTTATCTTAAACGTCCCTAATTCTTTAAAATGGTACAAAATGGTCCTTTTATTTTTTTTAATTCACCCGGACATTAAAAATTTAATAGAAAATATCACGTTAATTAATCCCTCATGATTTTACGATTCAACGGTGATCAAGGAAAAAAAATTTATATAATTTAACTTACATGCGTTATATATGTGATTTATTCCACCTAATTTTTAAAATTTTAGTAAAAGAGTAATTGGCCTAAATAGTCTCTAAACTCTTTCAAATATGACGGTTTGGTCCCTGTTCTTTTTTTTTTTTTTTTGGCCAACATGACCATAAACTCTTATTTTTTGGCCATTATTGTCATTTCCGTCCAAATCCGTTAACTTGTGAGGGTATTTTAATAATCTAATAGTAATTAATTTAACAAAAATTAAAAAAAAACAAAAACAAAAACAAAAAACAAAAAAATTTTCCTCTCATTTCTCTCTCTTCTTTTCTCAAAACCCAGTTTAAGGGAGGGGGAAATATGCAACAGAGAGAGGGGGCGTGAGTTTACTGGTGGCGGCGGTGTAGGGCGGGTGGGGGGTATGGGTGGGGGAGAGGGGTGCAAACCAGATTAGAAGGAGAGAGGGGTGGGCCAACGGCATCGCGGTGGGGTAAGGTGGGATGGGCATCGGCGTCACAATGGGGGGAGGGGCCCAAAAATCCAGATCACGAATTAGGGGGGGTGGAGGAGGAGGGACCTAGTCACGGGGTGGGGGCTAACGGCTGCGGGAGAAGGGGGAACCCAGATCGCCGGGGGCGAACAGCGACAGGAGGGGAGGACATAGTCACGGGGTGGGGGGTGAACAGAGGCGGGAGGGGAGGGGGGGACCTAGTCGCAGGGTGGGGGCAAACGGTGACGGGAGGGGGGACGGCAAAACCGAGAGAGCGAGTAGAGGGGGCAACCCAGTCAGGGTTGGGGGGGCCAGATCGAGAGAAAGAGAGAGGGGTAGGGGGTGGACAAAAACACAAAGAGAAAGAGAGGGGAGGCGGGGAAGGAAAGAGAGTGGAAGGTATTTTAGTCATTTTAGTATAAAAATTAATCATTTCAGTAAGATTCCATTAAAATTTTAACGGATTTGAATGTAAAGAACCATAACAGACAAAAATAAGAGTTTATGGTCATCTCGGTTAAAAAAAAAAAACAGGGACCAAACCGTCACCTTTGAAAGAGTTTGGGGACTATTTGGGTCAATTATTCTTAGTAAAAATAATCAAATTACACCTTTATGAAGAGTTTAGGAACCATTTTGAACCCAAAAAAAAATCCTATTGAGATTTGATATGATTGTCAAATATTGATTAAAATTATTCTTTATAATTTTTTTCCAATTTATAGATTGATTAATTGTAATATAGGATATTTAGATTTATTTGTGTTAATTTTAGTATTAGGAAATATGATTTCTTGATTATAGAAGATTTGATATCTTTGAGTAAGTTACTCTTTTTCGTACTTATAAACTTATATTTATATGCGAGCTCATTTCATAGTGCTATTTACTAGTGAATCTTTTCTCTATTTCTAGTCCATGGATGAAGCCACGTGAATCATTTGTTATCTACTTCTATATTTTATTCTCTTATTTATTTATTTTTATTATTCAAGTTGGTATCAGAGCCAACATAACCAAATCCTTGAAGGCTCCTGTAGATAATTCATTCCCACTGTGTAGAAGGTGCCATTATCACATTTATTGCTGAATCCGTTGTTGAACCACCAATGACGTTGTTGTCGTCTAAAATGGATGGTCACCTTGGAATCATATGCTTTTGTGAATGCATTTGGTCGGATCTCTTAACTAAATAGGTACTATTTATCTTAGTACACATGCGCATGCAACATAAATGTGTTTAAAAAAGAAAAAGAAAAAGAAAACAAAAAGAAGTAAAAAAATAAATATATATTGAAAAAAACTTGAGAAAAAAATGAGAGGAAAAAAAACGCTCATAGTATTTGTTTTGTTTTCTTTGGCATAGAACCGTGAAAAAGGGAGGGAAAAAAAAAGAAAATAGAAAAAAGAAAAAACAAGAGTTAAAAAAAAAAAAAAACAAAAAGAATTTGAAGTTAGAAAAAAAAAAATCCTTTAAAAAAATAAGAAAAAAAATTATCTTTTTGATCCGTTGGTCATTTATTTCTTTCTCCCATTAATAGTTGATATATTGATATCCGATGATTATTTTCGAATTTAGAAGATTAGCATCGACTTAAGGAGGGATGTTGGAATCCAATGATTATTTCCGGATTTAGAAGATTTGCACCAACTTAAGCGGGTGTGTTGAAATCCGATGATTATTTCCAGAGTGTGTGAATTGCAAAACTATTCTCGAAGTATTCAAGGCAAGTTAGTATGCACCAACTTGAAGGGGAGTGTTGAGATTTGATATGATTGTCAAATATTGATTGAAATTATTATTTATGATTCTTTCCAAATTATAGATTGATTGATTGTAATATAAGAGATTTAGATTTATTTGTGTTAATTTTTGAATTAGGAAATATGATTTCTTGATTATAGAAGATTTGATATCTTTGGGTAACTTACTCGTTTTGGTACTTGTAAACTTGTATTTTTATGCAAGGCCATTTCGTAGTGTTCCTTACTAGTAAATCTTCTCTTTATTCCTAGTCCATGGATAAAATAACGTTAATCCTTTATTTTCTACTTCTATATTTTGTTCTCTTATTTATTTATTTTTATTTTTCAAGAAAAAACAATATTAGGTATCAAATCGTAACAACATTATGTATCCATGGAGGTTAATATTTTTAGTTCATACGAGTCTAATACATGTACTACGCACAGCGATGTAGAGAAAAAATAAAAGGAAATAATTTAATATTATACAATAAAAATAGTTAGTTAAGATAAATAATATAATTATAATCAGTCTATTCGTTTAGTATTTATTATTATAATATTATAATATTTACATTCAAATTTATATTAACATATTGGATTTATATATACAGACAAGCATATGTAGATATATATTTATAAACAGAGTTGTTGGAAATGAAACATCTTGCATTGAAAATATCATTAATTGTGTTTAATCTTCTTTCCCTTTTCTTCAGATCTGTCATGAGAAAAAAATTAGTTTTTTTATGTTCATAAATAAAATTGAAATTGGTATAATTATATAATACGTAATTATAAATAAAAGATAATTATACCTTGATTCTTTTCGTTTTCTAGATGGGTCAACAGAAGATGTTTGAATTTTTGTAGACAATATAACTGGTAGGCATACTCAGAGGAGCAAAAACATCCACACAATAAAATGAGGGCGAAACAGCTACTAAGAATATAAAAATCAATGAAGATGGAATATAAAATCAATGAAGAAAGCAATTAACATAATAAAAACACAACATTAAATATAGTACCTGAATAAAAACAGCAGCTTTCCACAGAAATAAATATTCCAAAATGATCAGTCTTTCAAAGAAGACAAACAGTAGGATAAAATATTTCAACTAAGAGTTAAAGAAGGTTTGAAACAGAGCAATTAAGAGGATATCACGGAAATACTAATGGTAAGCTATAAGAAAGATGTAATAAATGAGAGAAGATGTAATAAATAAGGGAAAAAACAGCTGAAAAGTTTCCAAAAGACTCTCTTTAAAGAGTCGGTGAAAAACAGCAGTAACAAAATCTTTACACGTATATGGATAAAAATGCATGTACTCACACCAGACAATACACATAAAGCAGATTACAAACACTAATAATAGATATACACATACTACAAATTTCGATAAAAGCAATCATCACATTGCAAGTTACAATGTTATAATAAATAACACATAACACAATCAGAACTAAAACAAAGTAAGCTAAAAGCATTAAATATATAGGACAAATCAGCAAAACCAAAGTAAATTATCTCACATAGAAACAACCTAAACAAATAAGAAATTCAAATAACAGAAAACCCTAACAATTCATTCCATTTTAACTAAATCCTAGAATACAACCATAAATCATAACAAAAATTTATATAGGCTAAAAATAAATAAATAAAAATTCGGATAGAAAATCAAGGAAATAATACCCGGGGAAAAAACCAAAAAATTTGAAAATACAAACATCACGGATAAAAAGTCTTCAATATGTTCGTCAATACTCCTAATCGGCCAGCTTAGAATCGCAACCACTGCAATCTACAAATACAATTTAACAAAAAACCAAAATCAAAATTTCTTTACATTTGCTTGCAAAATATCTTCAATAATGCGGAAAAAATGAGACAAAAAAAATGAAAAATACTGTTATTTCATTATACACATACACGGCAGGAAAAATGAGAAAATAAACAAAATAACCCAAAAAATACAAAAAAAAAAAAAAAAAAAACAAAAACAAAAACTTAATCGAACAAAAAAAAAAAAAAAACCTAAATGACTAATAAAAAATTTAAAACCCCCAAAATCAAAATCTAGGGTTTCGGACAAAACAAAGAAACCAAGGGGAGAAAAAAAACATTATTCTAAAAAACAGAGAAAAGCAATGAAAAATAATATAAAACCTAAGTAACCAATAAACGGAAAAAAAAAAGGCCAAAAAAAAAATGGAGATCCAAAACCTAAGATTCTTACAAAACAAAAAAAAAAAGACCCAAAAAAAATTGCATGAACTGTTGAAGAACACTATTAAAAAAAATGAACAATGAAGATAACCAAAATACCCACAAACTACAGTTTTAAAAACAAAAATCCAAAAAATAGGAAAACAATGAAACCAACACAACAAAATCCAAAACCGAAAAAAAAAAGAGAGACAAAAACAACAAAACGGGAAAAAATAAAACCCAAATATTCTTCTTCAATCATACCCATACACCAGAGAACGAAAAAAAAAAATAGCCGTAAACAAACAGAAGAAAAAAATGCAAGAATAGCCGCAAGCACAGCAAGAGGTAGCCACCGGTAGAATCTTGAGACCAAAAATGCCAAAAAGGAGAAGAACAAAAGAGAGCAACAGAGAGAGAGAGAGGGGAAGAGGAAGATGAAAAATCAAATATAACATTCAACAATGAAGGGAGGCAGCGGTAGAGAAGAGAAAGAGAGAGCATAGGTAGGGTTAGAGGGACAAAAAAGGCAAACCACTGTAGACAATATAACCGGTAGGCATACTCAAAGGGGCAAAAACATCCACACAATAAAATGAGGGCAAAACCGGTACTTAACTATGCTTAAAGGACAAGAAGAACAAATTTAAGGGGCAAAAACATAATTTTACTGTGCATAAACAGTAAAATTACATCCCTTTAGTATATATAATAATAATAATGTCCTAGCATTTAATGAATTTGTAAAACCCGCTTTTGGTCAGTGTTACCATGATTTATTTTCTTAAGTTTCACTTAAATGTTTTTACCTAAAATTTAAGTGCGGTAAAAAGTAGGGAGTAAGAGCCGAATAACATTTTGAGTAATTGACCTCAATGATCCTTGAATTCTTTTAAAGATGACAATTTGGTTTCTGTTTTTTTAATTTTGGCCGAAAAGACTCTAAACTCTCTAAATATTGACAATTTCGGTCATTTCTGTCCAAAACTGTTAAGTTTTTAACGGAATGAGTCATGTGCAATGCATATGCTCAAATTTGAGAGAGTATTTTAGTAATCTAACAATTATTAATTAAAAAATTATTATAAAAAAAAAACTAGAATTCTTCTATGTCTCCTCTTTCTCTCTCTTCATGTTCTCCCCTTGATTCTTCTCTCACAAGCATATTCAACTTTTGAATCTTTGTGAGTTGCTTTTGGATCCAAGCCGCAAAAATACAGATTGAAAAAACCCAGAGAGATCAAACTTTGGCGAGGTTGGGAGCTACAAGGCGTTCGTGGGGCTAGGGTGGCAAAATGGACGTTCGTGACATCTGGGGTGGTGAGCCGGACGTTCGCAACGTCTAAGGCGGTGCGATGTTCATTGGTATGGGCCGGCTCCGACGGTGCTACGATTCATGGGTCTGAGGCAGTGAAAGGGATGTTCGCGAGGTCTGTGGTGCACGGCATTCATGGGTCTGGGGTGACGAGACGTTCATGGCAATTCGAGTGGTCTGGGGCTGCCATTAGGGATTACTCTGGTAGGTTGTTTTGTGATTAGTTGGTGATTTGATTGGATTTTGATGCAGGTATTGCAAATTTTTAGGGTTTGAATTTTGGGTTTATTGTTTTGTGATTAGTTGGTGATTTGAATGAATTTTGATGCAGGTATTGTAATTCTTAGGGTTTGAATTTTTGGTTTGCATTTATCATTTTTTTTAATGCTGTTAGTGTGAGGTGTTGTTTTAATAAGGGTATTTTTGTCTTTGGATGGTTAATTGGGATCATGTGATGAGTCATGTGATACATTATGTTAAAAACTTAACAATTTTGGACGGAAAGCACTGAAATTGCAAATATTAGAGAGTTTATGGTCTTTTTAGCCAAAATTAAAAAAACAGGGACCAAATCATCATCTTCAAAAGAATTTGGGGACCATTTAGGCCAATTACTCTAATATTTTTTTGAAGAATAATAGTAACTTATAGTACAAAATTTTAAATATAATTAGATTTATGATCACGCACAAATATAAAAAATATCCCTCCTAGCTTATTCTCTTTCTTTCTCTCTCTAACTTAAAACTGTGCACATAATATGTTATTAAAATCAAAAATATGTTATTACTCAAGCTGTTATTTACTAGAAAATCTAAGAAATTGACTTTTCAAGAATTTACTCGTAAAAATATTTTGTAATTTGTTATTTTTTAAAAAATATATTATAAACTTTAAAAGTATTTATAAAATATGTTATATTCTAATAACTAGCCTATTTAAGGTACTAGTATAAGCAAAATTGAGATAGAAATGAGTGCTCAAACGTTAGAAGAAAAATTCTCACCAACATATATTAAGCTTGACAAATAAAGTCTTTATTAGGAGATAAAGGAATTTGATAGAGGATTGGGGAATAAGCATTTTAGCTTTGTTTCTTTTTTTGTATACACAGTCAACATACACACTCATTTCCACACATTTTCACATATGGCAGACTACAGGATCTTTTAGGAGAAGGAATTAGATTGATTCATATCATGTAATATTTTGAGGACATCCACCAAATAGTTAGAGCCTGTTGACCAAGTCCATCGACTACAGCATAGCCTTGCTTCTCAAGATTTATACCTCTCTCTATATACGGCTTTGCAGCCAACTATCATAAGCGTAGAAGTATACTGAAAAACATGATCAGAGGAAGAAAGGTGAGGAAAAGAAAAGAAAAGAAAATAAGAAAAAAAAAAAATAGAGAGAGGAAAAAAAAACGATAGAGAAAAGCAATTTATTTTCTAACAAGCAGCTTTAGATAAGTATATATTTTACATCACTTAAACGCTAGAATGTTTTAAAGCATGTTTTCAATTCCAAGGTTATTATTATTATTGTCATGCTTTGAATTTGATTAAGTTAAAGATACTATTTTTATATATGATGATCAAATCAGATAAAGACAAAAACGTCAAATCTTTGAGAAAAAGAGTTCCAAAAAATGGGTCATACAGAAAAGTAAAGATATGAGATTAACCTCATATTAGAGAGCCCTAAGATGTATTAATAGGGAAAAAATGTGTCCTACCATAGGAATACCCTAATTCTATATGCAGTCTTATAAATAATGTAATAACACAACAATAACAAAATTCTTAGTTGTTTTTGATAGAATAAAGGTGGTAAGGAACTAAAAAAGTCTCTCTAGACTTTCTATGAGAGGTTTCGTCTCTCCCTTCCGGTGAGAGTGGTGTGGACGACGATGGATGAGATGTTAGGGCGTTTGAGTTCATTCTCAATCACGGAGGAGGAAGCTTCGGTGATCGGTATTCCTGACGAAGTGATAGAGAAGGGTCGTAAGGAGGCGAGTTTTGGTCTAATGGGGGAAGTTCTATCGTCCAAACCTTTCAATAAAGGTTCGGTGATGTCAACCATGATCAAGCTGTGGGCTGCGGATGGTGATCTCTCTGCCCAGGTAATTGATCGTGATATCTTTCTTTTTTCGTTTAAAAAGGAGCAGGATAGGGCTAGAGTTCTGGCAATGGAACCTTGGTCGTTCAATAAATCGTTGATGCTTTTGAAAACCGTTAATGGAGATGAAACTCTTAGATGGGATAGTTGGAATTTAACGTGTTTTTGGATTAGAGTGTATAATCTCCCGTATGATGGTATGATTCGTGAGATTGGTGAAAAATTTGGGAATGGTATAGGGAGGTTTTTAGATGTGATAACAGACAAGAATGGTCGCTGCCCAGGGATGTACATGCGTCTAAGGGTGCAGATTGATGTCTCTCGGCCGCTCCGACGGGGAGCGATGGTGCAACTTGGAAGCAATGGAGCTAAGGTGTGGACTAGTTTTAAGTATGAGAGAGTGCCAGATTTCTGCTTCGGATGTGGTCGTATCGGTCATGGGAGACTGGAGTGTGTCGATGACAAGATTCGGAATGCGAACTCGTCCGAACAAATGGCTTACAATTCGGATTTGAGGGCGGATCTTCGGAGCGAAAGGTCTCGAGGTTCGGGGAATGCCGGAGGAAGTAAATGGACGGGCAGTAATGGTCTGGGCGAGCAGCCCTCAGGCACGGGGAACGTGGGTGGAGATCTCCGGGGAAACCGTAGTCGCCGGAGTTGTGTGCAAGGGGGTCCGTTGATGGCTGGGCCGGGCTCCCAGAAACTTCCGACAGTAAACAATCACGCCAGGCTGGCGGAGAACTGTCAGGATCCTCTTTTTGAGCAAAGTCCGGAATCGGGGGAGCCAGATCTTACAACGTTGCTTACGTTGAAGCGTGATTTGGGGGCTGAGATCGTGGGGCATAATGAAAGCAGATTTGCAGAGTTTCCAAATTCGGGGATTACGTTGGAGGAAGAAGCAAGCTTGCCTAGTCACGTGAGTGGCACAACCCACTTAAATGAAACGGTGAGCTTTGATAAATCATCATGTATTGGAGATGCCCACGTGCTTTCTTCTTCCCACGTGACTCCTCCTTCCCACGTGACTTCTTCTTCCCAAATGGCAAACGGCGACATGCAGAATATGGGAGGCTTGCATGGTACTGTTCATGGGGAGGAAAGGAAGGTGGACGGTCCGGCCTTCTCGGCTGGGGTTGTAGAGCCGGCCAAGAGGACCACGGGCAAATGGAAAAAGGCAGCTCGGCTCACAGGCGCTAGTGGAGTAGGTTCCTCTCCTGCTTTGGTTTCTGTAAATGTTAAGAGGAAGATAGCTTTGGAGGTCGCGGACGGGACGATATCCAAATCACGGAAAATAGAGGGACTCTTTTTGGAAGCTGTAGATTCGGCGGTGGCTGCTGATCAGCCCCGCCGGGTCCAATGAGTGTCCTTTGCTGGAACGTTCGGGGACTGGGGAATCCCCGAGTGTTTAATAGACTTCGGAAACTCATCCGAAAGTCTTCCCCAGATATGGTCTTCCTATCGGAGACCAGGTTGTTCGGGCGGAGAGCGGCTAATCTAAAGAGGAGATTAGGTTTTGACGGTATGGCTTACGTTGATAGTAAGGGCCGTAGCGGGGGTCTTGCGCTGCTTTGGAGGGACGTCTGGCAGGTTAGATTCCGTAGCTCTTCTTGCTCCCATATTGATGTGGATGTCGTCTCTGACTCAGGTGACCAATGGCAGTTTACCGGATTTTATGGTCCACCTAAAAAGAAGGCTCGGCGTCATGCTTGGGATTTATTGAAACGTCTGCGATCGAATCCGGAGGTGGCGTGGATTTGTGGTGGTAATTTTAACGAGATCCTAAGTCCGTCGGAAGTTGTTGGTGGTGGTGAGCGGTCTCTTAATGAAATGTGGTTATTTAGAGAGGCTCTGGATTGGTGTGATTTAACAGTTATGGGCTTTGTTGGTCCTAAACTAACATGGGATAATCGGCGAAGCGGCGACGCAAATATCCAAGTTCGCCTGGACCGTTTTGTTGCTAATACTAGTTGGCGACTTAAATTTAGGAGTGCTAAGGTGGCTGTTTTGGACTACTGGGGATCAGATCATAGAGCTATCTCTCTTCAACTCAAACCGATGAGGAGGAATGATAACAGATCTAAGCTACGAGGGTTTCGATTTGAGCCTTTATGGGTGAAACATGAGGAATGTCCTGGGATTGTCGAGGATTCTTGGAAGAAATTTCATCTTGACGGCTCTCCTAGTCGTCTCGTATCTGGGTTGTCTGCTTGTGCGGGTTCTTTAAGAAGATGGGGTTCCAAGACCTTTGGTAATATCCCTAGGAAAGTGGCTCGCCTTCAGAAATCGGTAGAAGACCTTCACAAGGGGCCCCGTGATAGTGTTTCTATGGACAGGATTCGGGAGGCTGAGAAGGAGCTTGATAAGGTGTTGGGTTGGGAAGAAGAATATTGGCGTCAAAGATCTAGGATGGAATGGCTGAGTAATGGGGATAGGAATACCAGATTATTTCACTCTAAAGCTTCCTCCAGGAGGAAAAAGAGTGAGATTCTTGGCTTGGAAGATAAGGAAGGTCATTGGCGAGAAGATGATACTGCGATTAAGGAGGTGGTGAATGATTACTTTTCAGGAATCTTTTCATCCGCCAATCCCCTATCTTCGGATATTGAGAGAGTGATTAATTGTATTGACGGGAAGATCGATGGGACGAGGAGTGCCTTTCTTCTCTCTCCTTTTTCGGAGGATGAGATCCGGCGGGCGGTGTTCAGTTTGGGGCCGACTAAGGCTCCGGGTCCGGATGGTTTTCACGCTATTTTTTTCCAGAAGAACTGGTCGGTGATAGGGCGTGATATTTCTCGTGTCTGTATTGGTATCCTTGAAGGGAGATTTTCGATTCAACCGTTTAATTGTACTAATGTTGCGCTTATCCCTAAGGTCGCTGCCCCTAGGAAGATGACTGATTTTCGTCCTATTAGTCTTTGCAACGTCATTTATAAGATTGTTACGAAGGTTTTTGCCCTACGGTTAAAAACTATCTTACCTTCCTTAATCTCAACTAATCAAAGTGCTTTTGTCCCGGGATGTCTAATCACGGACAATGTTATTGTAGCATTTGAGTTGATGCATTCTCTTGGGAAGCTCCGCACGGGCAGGAAGGGTTGGATGGCAATGAAGCTGGATATGAGTAAAGCTTATGATCGTGTTGAGTGGCCTTTTCTTTTTGGTGTCATGCGAAAGATGGGTTTTCCGGATGGATGGATTAGAGTGGTTTCGGATTGTGTCACTACTTCAACTCTCTCGTTTCTGGTAAATGGGGATCCTTGTGGAAAGCTCCTCCCGACCCGTGGTCTGAGGCAGGGATGCCCTCTTTCACCCTATCTTTTTCTCTTATGTGCTGAAGGTCTCTCGGGTCTTCTCTCGACTGCAGAAATGGAGTCCTCTATCTCTGGTTTTTCTTGCTCTCGCAATGGTCCGAAGGTTAGTCATCTCTTTTTTGCAGATGATAGCCTCCTGTTTTGTCGTGCTTCTATTGCTGAATGCTTGCATATCAAAGAGATTTTGTCTATTTATGAAAAGGCTTCCGGGCAATTCATTAATTTGCAAAAATCAGCCACTACCTTCAGTAAGAATGTTCGGGTTGAATTACGTGCTTCTATCCTCGGTATCTTGGGATTGGGACAATCTCAACCTCATGATAAATACTTGGGACTCCCTACGTTGGTGGGTAGGGGTAAAAAAGAAGTTTTTAGGATGATTAAGGAGAAAGTGTGGAGTAAAATGCAAATGTGGCGAGGGAAACTTTTCTCCATGGGGGGTCGAGAGCTTCTCATCAAATCGGTGGCGCAATCTGTTCCTACCTATACTATGAGTCTCTTTCGTCTCCCAATCTCTCTTTGTGAGGATATTCAAGCCATGATGGCTAGGTTTTGGTGGGGAAGTGAGACTGAGGCGCGGAAACTTCACTGGTGGCGTTGGGAGAAACTGTGTAGGAGGAAGGAGGATGGTGGTTTGGGGTTTCGGGATGTCTCTGCCTTTAACCAAGCTCTGGTTGCGAAGCAGTCTTGGAGAATCTTACAGAACCCAGATTCTTTGGTTGCTCGAATTTTAAAAGACAAATATTTCAGAAGGGTTGACTTTCTTGAGGCTAAAGCTAAGAATGGTGCGTCCTATCTTTGGAGGAGTATTTTATGGGGACGGTCTGCTATTAAACTTGGGCTCTTTCGACGTATCGGGGATGGGCTATCTACACGAGTTTTTGGTGATCCTTGGATTCCTAGACCATCATCTTTTCGGGTGATTACCAAGGCGCCAGAGGGAGGGGAAGGGCTGAGGGTTGCGGATTTGATGTTGGGAAGGAACCGAGTTTGGGATAAGAATAAGATTGAAAGTACCCTTTGGCCGGTTGACCATGAGATTATTTCGGGTCTCCCGTTGGGAAATGCTGTGGGAGGTGACAAATGGGCGTGGTATTTCGATTCTAAGGGTATATACAAGGTTCGTTCCGGGTATAGAGCTATCATGGACTCGCAATGGAGCGAGTCTTCTTCTTCTGATAGTCCGGATGCTCTTTGGTGGAGGAAGTTGTGGAGATTACCTATCCCCCTCAAAGCCCGGTTATTTGTATGGCGTGCCTTCCATGAGATTCTCCCGACGATGGTCTCCTTGAGAAGTAGAGGTATTGAGTGTGATGTAGTGTGCCCGAGATGTCAAGCCGTTTTGGAATCCCCTTCCCATGCTATTTTTGATTGCCCATTCTCGTATATGGTGTGGAAGAAGTCTCGGTTTTGGAAGGTGTTAGAGAATAAGAGAGCGATGCCTTTTGCGGATTTCTTACGAAGTTTGTCGTTAGAAATTTCGTTGGATGACCTGGCGTTGGTGTGTTGGCTAGCGTGGAAGTTATGGTGTGAAAGGAATAAGGTTGTTCACAGGGGGGAGGCTGGTGACCCGCAGACCATTTTTGACCTTAGTATTGCCAGTTTTGGTGAATGGCAAGCTCTGAATAGGTCTCCGTCCCAACCGTCTGCTGTTGGCTCTAATGTTTGGTCACTACCCCAACCGGGCTGCTTCAAGCTAAATATTGATGCTTCAGTCATTCCGGGGTCGGACCACATTGGTATTGGAGCGGTTATTCGTGACGAAAAGGGTTCTATATTAGGAGCTATGGCTAGATCGGTAGGGGGCTCTTTCTCCCCTTTTGTGGCCGAGTGTTTAGCTCTTCGGGAAGGCTTGAGATTTGCAAAAGAAATCGAGTGTGTTGATATTGAGGTGGAAACTGACTCTATTAATGTGGTTTCAACTGTTGAGGACAATCGGGAACTTTCCTTGGAAGGTCCGATTCTGGAGGATGTAAAACAGTTGTTTGCCCAGGTACGGAGTACAGGTATTCACCATATCCGCCGTAGTGCTAATCTTGTTGCTAATCTTTTAGCTAGATTTGGCTTCAATTCTAATTGTATCAATGTCTGGGTTAATGAGATTCCTAGTGTAGTCTCTAATGCCGTTGCTATTGATATTATTGATTAATAAAGTGATCCTTTGTTCAAAAAAAAAAAAAAACGGTGGTAAGGAACTAAGGATAGAAGGTGACATATACAGATAATCTCACGTAGACAAGTTATCTCATTATGACATATGAATCCCTAACAAAATGGATATATATTTATATATATATATATATATATATATATATAGGGGAAGTCTACCAGCCTTCATCCTTAAATTTGGAGGACATCCTTCAAAATGGATATCGACCGTTGAGATGTAAATGGACGGTTGAGATTTGTTGAAGGGTAAGTTAATTGCATGCAACTGGCAAATCCGTCCAACCAGTTATTCTCAGTTTGAAAATGACAAATCATTTTCTGTGGGAGACTGGGATTGTTGAGGCCTGAGGGTTTCTTTTTCCCTCTTTGTTACGTTTATTTTATCTTAATGTTATTTTCTATCTAACTATATGTTATGACATCGTCTGATATACTATATATTTTGGACATGATATTTACCTATAAGGATAAAATAAAATTTTTAATTAATTTGCAATTGTATTTATTAAGCATGTCAAAACAAAAATACAAACCACTCATTTTGTTCCTTGTTAAGTAAGTGAATAGTTGTTTCTATTAAAAAGATCCATGGTTATCATCTACTCAGATTAATGTTTTTTTTTTCAATGATTTCAATGTTATTTTTTCAACAAAAATAGAAACCATTCATTTTGCTCCTTGTTAACCACTAGCTTATCAACGATATCAATGTTTTTTTTTTTTTTTTTTCACATCAATCTTAGACCAGCTTTAAAGAATTTAGTTCATTTTATGCTTGTTCTATCTAAATGTTATTCTCTTAAGTATTATATGCTATGACGTCGTCTAGGAAAACATGAAATGGAACATTAACTTTAAAGAATAAATTAAATATATTTGTTTGGTTAATTTACAGCTGTAGCCCTTGATAATACATTAATTTACTAATTTACCAGGTCATTTATTATGTTTTACCCACAACAGCTAGTTTCAAAATGTTTTAAATAAGTAAAAAAAGAATTAATATATTCTAAAAAATCAATTGATTTTAAAGTTTTCAGTTAAAAAATATGTCACATAGGTGAAGGATGTCCTTCGAGAAGGACACTAGCCATTGTCCATATGTGTGTGTGAAAAGTTAAAGAGAAGTATTTTTAATATGTAAAAGTTATATGATTTACTTACTGAGCTTTCACTCATATAGTTCTTGTGATGTAGTTTGCAGGATTTGTAAATTTATAGGAGTTTGACTAAACTAATAATTTTGGAATACCAAGATAAAATTAGAAATTTTAAGATTTGAGATTATGTAATAGAAGGATAATATTTGTCCCAATAATAAAGAGAAATTTTCTGCCGTGTGGTGTTTAATTTTTATTAAATTTAAGGTTTTATTTAGTTAACGTTATTTTTAAATTACTGACTCGGACAGACATTACATATATTCTACAATTTCCCTAATAAGAACTACTAAAAGATCTCCATGATTGTATGCTTGTCATAAATGAAGCTACAGTTAGCATGAATATGAAGATAAGATCATAAGGAGAATATTCTTTGGAAAAATGGAAATATTAACAGCCCAAAAAAAAAAAAAAACAATTTGGCTTTTTACACTGACACCCTCTAAATTTATTTATCTATTAAAATACACATCCTGGATTTTAAATTTTGTCAATTTACATCCTAAGTTTATAAATAATAGCAATTTATTAATCATTGATAATAATGTTAATATTTTGAAGCAAATTAACATGTGATTAGAACATGAGTCGTTAAACAATGACATAAATTATCATTTTTATATATATTAACCTGAATTTATTTAGCTAAAGATCTTTAGTAAAATTTATCAAAATAGAATTTTTAAATTGACTTTGTTTTAAGTATAATTTTGAATTAACATTGATTGAAAAAGATCATATATGCTTTTAATTAAAGATCTATGTATAAGTATAGTGTCAAGTTTCTTATGATAATAATAATATTGTTATCAATAAGGGTAGATTGTTATATATATTTGTAAGTTTAGGACGCAAATTATCAAAATTAAAATTTTAAGAGTATAAATTGATAAATTCAGGAGTATGGGTGCAATTTATCCAAACAATATTCTCATCTAGCAAAAATAAAAATAAAAATAATAGATTAAAAATAAAATTAACCTTATACATGTAGTAATAGTAGCACACTAAGTATATATATTATACCCAGAAGCGAAAAAAATGTGTAATTATAGCTCCAAGGTCCACATGGCAGCCAATAATCAATTCCACTTGTGGGTCTCTTTTTATTTTTATTTTTCTCAATTATTGATAGAATATATTATTACAAAGAGGATAACCGTCGTTAGCATATTCTTTAGACGATTTGTCTTAGATATTAACATGAATTTTTGTCAAAAGCCCTAACCACAGGTCATATCCCTTGCCAATGATCATGTCATTCAAATCCCCCAAACATGCTAGCTATTGGGATACTAGTGATAAGAAATAGGTCTTCATACGATACAATACTCGAAATTTAAAGTATAAACTCAATTGTAATAATCTTTTATCCTTAAATGATCACATTGGATTGTTTTCGTTCTTATTTTGTATCATGATTTTCAGTAAACTGCAACCTAATTATGTCCTTTAACCCAAAAGAAAGATTCTAACCATGTCCTATATATGATAGTGGTATCATTTCTTTTTAATGTGATAAGGTAATACACTTGCATTCCTAGTGAAAAAAAAAAGGGTACATCTTATATACCTGTCTTTTAGTAGAAAAAATATTAAAAACCAAATTGATAATTATAAATAATTTGTCTATGATAGAATAGATTGCATGGAGAGGAGACAATACCAAAAATATATGTATACACACACACACACACACACACATATATATATATATATATATATTTTTTTTTTTTTTTGAGGCTAGGGGCCGGTGAAATGGGTCCCATTTGGTTGTTTCTTTGTCTGAGAGAGAGAGGACACTGCCATAAATCTTATGTACCCACCATGTTATATATGTGGATAACTGTTCATTATTCAATGGACATGGACAGCTGTTGTTAGGTCATCGATATTGGACTGCCCCTTACTTGTGATTTTTCTGTTTTTTGTGTGTGTGTGTGTGTGTGTGTGTGTGTGTATTATTTCCTTCTTTTTGCTTTTTAACAATCTACACCTTTTTTTTTCTTTTTCTTTTCTTTTTCTTTTTCATCACCCTTTGGTTTCATCAACTACAATTGGTCCTCTCTTTTGTTTTGTTTTCTTTTTTCTAACTAATTAATTACATAAAAATATTCACGAGAGACATCTTGCCCGTAAATATACATATACAAATATATATATATATATATATATGTTTGTGTGTGTGGTGTTACAACAACTCTTCATTGACAAACATTTGTCAATAAATTTTTATGATAGCTGCATGCCTATTAATGTTAATGCCTACTAACGTTGCGCGTATCTAATTGTTTGAATGCATGTGAATCATAGTAGCATGTAATTGCACCACCGATGATGGTGTTATGACGGCAAAAAGATGACATGCTAAGGGCCTGTTTGGGTGGTGAGTTTAAACTCACCACCATCAACTCAATTTTTATCTTTTTTCTTAAAAGTTTTTTGTCTTTTCTGAAAAAGTAAATCAAAATCACTATTTAAACTTATAAATCTTAACTCAAACTCAAACACCAAACACCCCCTAAGACTCTCTTATTTAGCACTCAAGGATCAAATCACATTATTCATTACGAGATTGTAATTATGTCTGTCAAGTTGGACTGGGTATCGGTATCTTTGGATTCCATGGATGTTAAGCAAGAGAGTATTAGTCTGATCATTCTTTCGTTTCACCTGTGGTGCCAATAGATTCTCATAATAACGTTAATCCAAGAACATGAACACACCACTAATCATTTTTCTTTTAACAACTACACGACTCGAAAATTATATGAAATAAACATATTTTAGCGACTCATTTAATTGTCATATCAATTTCAATTGACATGCGAAATACGAAGCTACTCAACTTGACTTGAAAAAATAACTCGATTACATGTGTAAGTTAAACACGTGATATATGGCTCAACACCATTTCCGAAATTTACATGAAAATTACTATTATATAGTTTGACAATCATACTACTCTGTAATTGTATGATATATGTTTTATGGTTAGGTAGACTTCGATCACATTAATAAGAGTTGAGCTCTTGTTAAGTTTTAAGTATTTGAACCACTTTAAACTCACATGTTTATAACATATGATTTTATCATGTCGCATGTGTTACTTTCTTCTTTTAATGATGAAATGTATTCATGTGTCTTGTTATATATGTCATATATTTAATAAATGTATGGTGTCCGTTTTTTCAGTTTTCAATTGTAAGCCATGTCAGTGTTTGTTTATTAAGGAAGTAAAATCAAGTTGACATTAATATTACATACTTAGGGGTGCGAGATAATATTTTAAAGAACTCGGCAAAATCACAAATTACCAACCCCAATTTCAACCATATTATTTCCATCCGAGGCTGGAGAATCTATCTTACACACGTATATATATTGCATATAAACATTTTGTTATATATCTATGTTCTTCTAATTTTTTTTTAAATTATAATTTGGTCCCAATCTTTTTTCGTATGACTAAAAGGTTCCTAAACTCTTCCAAATGGTGCAATTTGGTTATTCGACCAATAAATGTTATAAATCGGATGAAATAGATCACGTATATGTATAGTTATTTTTCTTAATTACTTTTAATTTGTAAATCATATTTAATTTATGTGATATTTTCTTTTTAACGTATGTTAACTAAAATGATTATTTTGCATATTTTTGAAGAGTTTAGAGAGCATAACAAAAAAAAAAAAAGTTTATTTCCTAATAGGGGGGGGGGGGGGTTGGGGGTGGAACTTACATACCCAATGAGCCCATAATAGAAAGCATAATTCCACATAATACATACCAAATAAACCAAAAAAAAAAAAGCATCTCTTTTCTTTTCTTTTCTTTTTTAATGATAAATCCAACAAAAAAGGATCGTTTATCAACGATGTAATAGGTAGCCCTTATTCTCATCAAAATTTCACATACACCATCATTTTTTTTTTTTTTGGTGAATCATACCACATCATTTCTCGTTAGAAAATCATACTTTCCATTTCCTAAGGAGTTTTTATTTTTATTTTTATTTTTTATTTTTTTATTTTTATTTTTACATCTTTTCCTAAGGAGTTATTTTACTTTTGTTGTGGAAAAGATAAAAGATAGAGAAATAAAAAATAAAAAAATAAAAAAGGAAGGAAAGAGCTAAAGCATTATAAAATAGGGATATAGAGGTAAATGAATTTTTTTTTAATAAATTTTTAAATAAACGGCCTAAGTTTTTAAAAATTAGTTAAAAAGTATAAGTTTTTAATAATTAATTAAAATATCTTTTTTTTCCCTTAGAATAATCAATCAATTTTGTAAATCGCTGATTGATCATAATATATATCATCAATTTTTGTAGTCAATTACTGATTAATCATAGTTAACACTGATTGACCATAACCAACATCAACAATTTTTCGGTCAAATAATGATTAACTATATAGTTAATCACTGATTGACCAACCAGAATCAAGTAGAGAGTACTCTCAAAGGTATCGACTGAAACAGATGTAACACATTTGTGATCTCGAAGCGAAAGCAGAATCTCTACATACATATAATTAATTAACAACATTTGATTATCTCCATAGCCAATAATCTGCAATATTTTTTTTGTTTTAGCGATAATATACATATATATATTTATTTATTTATTTAATTATTTCCTCTTGCAGGCTACAATAATAGAGATTTCCTTCATAAAAATCGAAGAGAGTGCAAACAAGAATACATTGTTAAGGGCATAAAATGTTCAACTCAAGGACAAAATCTCCGTCACGTTCGGTGAACTTGTTTTCAAAGAAGGTCCTGTCTCACTCGCTCTAGGTCTATTTATATATATTAGCATATTAATTCTAGAAATGAGTTGTGTAGACTAGGATATTTTTTTTTTTTTTTTTTTTTTTTTGGGATATTTTAATGCAGCACAAGCTATAGAACTGAAGAAGGAAAAGGACAGACTAGCGAAGCTATTTGAAGTCTATCATAAACTATTGGTTGAGATTGCCGGAGGATTCTCCGCCGGCAGTTCGTATGATCAGTAATCATGACCAGCGGAAAGAAACATGATGAGAAAGAGAAGAGAGACAGAGGGGGGAGTTGTTTGAAAAAAATGAAAATTCGTTGACAAAATATATAAATATTAAGTCATTTAACTAAATAAAATAAAAATTGGACAATCTATTAGATTGGATAACTAAATCAGACCACTTATCCTAATTATCTTATAAAATATTGTAAGTGCATTATGCAATTAAATTGACACCCGCTAACAACCTCTCAACATTTAAGCCATCAACCCAATGTTGTTAATAATCAAAAAGAAAAAGAAAAAACAGTATATCGGAAAAGGGAAAGGATCACCTGCAATAGGCATGAGAAACAACAAAATGAGAAAATAGAATCGTCATTGTGCACACAGGACCGACAATAACATACCCTAAAAGGAGTAGCGGAAGGAAGAGAGAGAGATATATTTTACATTAATTAAAAAAAGAAAAAGAAAAAGAAAAAAAAAAAGATATGGGGGGTATGTGTTTATTATAAAATGAAACTTTTGAAAAGGATTTTTTTTTTAGCACTAATAAAAAAGACATCTTGTCAATAGCTTGTATCATCAGTAACTAACACAAATAATTATAAAAATTAAAGTTAATTTTAAAATTTGACTTTTAAAAAAGAATAAAGCTGTGATAGAGTCTTATTTAGAAACTCTATCAGTATAGCTCGTTTTATATATTGTTCAATAAATTTTAACGGTTTAGATGTTACTCGTGTATAATAATTACAATGTACATTAACACATAGTACTAGATACTAAAAATATAAAAAAGAAATTAAAAAACAAACCGGCAAGCCCCCCCCCCCCCAAAAAAAATGACGAGCGACAAACCCCGGGCCGACGTCGAGCCCCCGACGATGAGCTCCCCAATCTTCCACTGATGAAGCTTGGTTTTTTTTTTTTTTTAATTTCTTAAAATTTCATACTATGAGATAAGGTGTATTATAAATATCATAAATAAATAGTATCTCAGTCATTTGATTACATCTAAATAATTTAAAAATGAGCTCTACCAATAAGATATATAAAATGGGTTGTATCACAGATTTGCTCTTAAAAAAATAAGGATTGTCTCACTTTATCCTATAATTCAAAATGAAACAAATCTCCTCCTAAGGCTCGTCATTAATCGTTTCACTGAAACTTAAAATATTTAACGACTTTAATCATATGCATATTATAAGACGGTTTGGTAAGGGGTCATTTTTAGCAGCTTTATTCACTTGCGGGTCACCAGAGAAGCACATGCGATGAATATTATGTAAAATAAATAAATAAAATTAATATTTTAATTACAAAAGTACCATAATTACATCTCACAATGAGCTCAAAGTGAGTTTTGTTCCATTTTTAGTTGTACGGGGTAAAGTATAAGACTACTCCTATTATTTGGGGCCAAATTTAAAATTAACCCTTAATTAAAAATGCACTTGTTGGTGATTATTATAGTCACTACCAAAAACTGGTGTGGCAGTATCAAAAAGAAATAATTAAAATTGATACTATCATTATAATACTAAACCATTATAAAAAGAAGAAAAACATACTGCGATAGTAGGGATGGTATTTGGGAGGGGCGGGTCAGAGAGTGCTTTCCTATCCCTAACCCGCCCTTCGATATAATCCCCATTCTCGTCTCATCCTTACTTAACGAGAGGTGAGGATGCAGTTGGGAGTCCTTATTAGGAATGTTTTATCTTTTTCTGCCCTGAATCTTGTCGTAATATTCACTATCGAAAAATTATCAATAAGTTAGTAACAAAAAATAAGTTGAAACTAATCTTGAAATCAATTTAAACTCGTTGTTCTTGCAAAACAAACCAAATTCCAACCAAATCTATAGAGAATAATAGTAATGATAAATTTATACTAAAATGCATGTATAAAAAGAATATGTATAATTTTGTTATATATGTATATCGGGACAGAAGTATCATTTCTAAGCATTATATTAAAGTTGTATTAATTATCCTCTGAATTTTTTAAAAATTGTTGCGAAATGTCCCATTTTACGTAACTTTTTTGTTAAATTGGTGATGGACAGCCTGAGTGAACATATGAGGACAAAAAATCTCATATCCGATTAAAATTTTTCCAATCTAATCCAAATTGAAAATGTAAAAGTTCCGAAATTTAAATACTCAATATAACATGAAGTTAACAAAATGTGATGCATTACAACAACTTAAAAAATTTGAATGTAAATTGTTAAAATTGAATGATTGAAGGTCACATTAAAATTTGAAGGACAGTAATACTAAAAACCTAATCAATATCGTGATAATAAAATGAACAGTGAAGGGGCTCATTGTATAGTTTTTTTTATAAAAATTTTCTATTTCTGTTTAAGCGAGATGGACGGTTTTTCTCCCACCTAAGGGTATAAAGTGAAACTGATATAGCAGTGGAAAAGCTGACGACTTTCAACGAGCAAATCAACCCCCAACTTTTCTCTATGGTCACCTAGGAAAAAATAAATAAATAAATAAATAAATAAATCAAGGAGCATATGTGTATTAACTAATAGCACACGCTTCTATGTGCACGTGAGAGCACGCGATGCTAGTAAAAAAGATTTTTCCTATTCTTTTTTCTTTCTCGATTTCTCAGTTTTTTTAATAATACTTTTCATTTCTCATTTTTATTTTTTGGGAATTTTTCTCTCTCATTTTTTGTTTTTTTTTATCAAACTTAAAACCCTTTAACTCCATTTTCCTCACCAAACAGACTAGCCCCCAATGACTTTGTATTTCTCAATTTAATTCAAGCAAAATGTTGTTTTGTTGCTCGTATTGAATAGTTATGTACAAAAATACCGATTCTTCTTTTTATTAAGAATTAGTTATAAAAATTATCCCTAACTATTAGATAAATAAAATAACAATATATTAAAATAATAAAACAAAAGGTATAGAACATAAAGACATATGTTGATATGCTACGTCCACATATTAAAAAAACAAAAACAAAAAAGAATTCACTAATAAGAAATACTATGCATGTGCTCCTTTATAAATACACGTTACAAGATTAGAATTTGATAAGTTACACAAACTAATAAATCTCATTAATACAAGGGAATTCAAAATTCTAATAAAAAATAATTGCATATAGAGTAACAACTTTTTCTAATATGCCCCTATATGATGGAGCTCCGATAAGAATTTCAATCTTGGACGATAATTGAAGGAATATGAATAAGTGTAAAAGATTTAAGATTTTCTTTTTCATTTTTTTTTTCAGGTTTTTGTTTTTGTTTTTGTTTTTTTGTTTTTTGTTTTTTGTTTTTTTTTGCTTTGCTTTTGAATTTCTACAAAAAAAGAAAACATAGGAATTTGGGACGGAAGTCGTCAAAGATGTAGTGGCACAAGGAAAGGACGGGTAGGGGCACAAGGAACTGAACGTCAATCGTCAATGGTTCATGGACACAAAGAAGGGATGACACGTCATTGAATGGCGTAGCAGCTTAAGGACGACTATCGCCAAGAGAAGGGCGTAGGGATGCAGGACCAACAATCGTCTAGAGAGAACGAAAAGGCGTATGGGCAATATTCGATCAAGAGACAGTTCAGGAGTGTAGGGACGGTCAGAGAATCTTTTGATATAATCACTTTGATATAATATCAATACATAAGAAAGAAAGCAAAGTTGTCAGTTATGGACTCGTTCAAGTTTAATCACTTTGATATCATAAAAAATAAAAAAAAAATATATAATAATAAAACAGAAAGATAAAGAAAAATACAAAGATATTTAACATAGATGTGGATACGTGCACAGACTAGGAAAGAGAGAAGGATTTGATAGTAAAGAGCACTATGCATTGGCTCATATATAAATACAAATTACAAGTAAAGAAAATGATAAGTTACTCAAACTAACAAACCTCTTAAAATAAACATCCTAAATTAAAAATAAAGACAAATTAATTCAAAATTCCTAACAAAAATAAGGGTAAATTGCTTATTTAGTTTCTAAATTTTTACCTTATGTAACTTTGGTCTCTAAACTTTTATTCATAACTGGAATGCCCCTAAACTTTTAGAATATTGTTACAATAGTCATTTCTGTCAATTTTTAGACGAAATCTGTTAGTAATTTGGTTAAAAAGTAGTGCTAACTACAGATTCCATCAAAAAATTATTGTAAACGACTTCTGTAACAATGTTTTTTGTTTTTTTATTTTTTTATAGTTTATGATTATTCCAGCTACGGAAAAAAAAAAAAAAAAGGAAATGCTCATAAACTATTAAAATGATGCTACGATAGTCGTTTCTGTTAATTTTTAAATGGAATACGTTAGTAATTTGGTGAAAAAATGACACTAATTAACGTATTTTATCCAAAAATTAATGTAAAGGATTATTGTAGCAACATTTTAAAAGTTTAAAGGCATTTCAGCTACGAAAAAAAGTTCAAGGACCAAAGTTGCACAAAGTAAAAAGTTCAGAGATCAACCTAACAATTTACTCTAAAAATAATTACATAAAAATAATAACTTGCTTTACTTAGTATAACTCGTGTAGCACTTTACCCTTCTAATTTAAAAACATAACATTTTTTTCCCGAGAAAAATGATACACTAGCAAAATAGGTCCCTTTGTTAGGGTTTCAAATTAAAATTGACTAAAAACTAATTGTTTAAAGGTATTTTAGTGATTTCTCTTATTTTAAGTCCAACTTGAATTTAAAATCTAGTTTCAAATTTAACGTTTTGAGGAAAATTTAAATAAATAAATAAAAACTTTAACAAGCTTTTTTTTAAAATAAAATTAATATATACATATATACAAACAAATGTTTAGAAGTATATTAGAATAAACATTCAGAATTTTAATTCAAAAAGAGTTAGCTCAGAAAGGGAAAAAAAAAAAAAAAAACCCAAGAAAAGAAAAGGTTCATAAGTTAGAAAAGAAAACCGTGTTTGATTTTTATTGCTTCGATTGAAGGGAGATCTGAGTAGGGAAACTAGTTACAGGTGCCAAATTAAGGGGGAAGATGTCGTGGAGGGCGAATTGGTTCATAGCATCATGGGAAGGGGGGGAACTCGTGACATGGACGGTACGGGAACTTGAGACGTTGCTGGGTGGGGACTCGCAGTTCCATTATTTCATAGGTGTGTGTCTTGGGCAGGGGGAGGGGAAGGGTCATTAGAAGGGAGTAGGAGAAGAGGACGGTAGGAAACTTGAGACGTTGAGAGGACTCGCCGGTTCCATTACTGCATTGGTGTGTATGTGTCTGGGGAGGGGAGGGGCCCGACAAAGAGTTTCGCTATCTTGAGACCGTTATAGTTATGGTAGGGGGGTGTGGAAGAGCCATTAGAAGGGGGTTGGAAAGATGAAGTGTTTTTTTTTTTTTTTTTTTTTCATTAGTTTATTACTTTATCTATCATATTTGAGGTAAATTAGGATTTCTTTTTAGGGTAAAATAAGGTTATACCATATTTCTAAAATGTAAATAGCAATATAGGTCATAGATGTGGTTATTTATATATTTTATGCTCGGTATTCTGTTTTTATTTGGAAAACATATCTTACACTTTGAAAATTTTCATTTTTATGCCGTTATATTACATTTAATATACAAATTTATAAATTTTCTCAGTCAACACTGAATTTTGATTGAAAATATCTAAAATACCCTTTAAAAAAAAACTAAATTTTTAATTAATCACCTTATATCATGCATTTTGCTTTTATTATACTTTTATTCAAAGTATAACATATATTTTAAAATCATGTATTTTAAACTGAAATTTGAATTATTCACCTATTACATGTAATAAACATTTTCTTGGTCTATATTTCATTTTGACCTTCAATAAGATATATATATATATATTTTTTTTTTTTTTTGGGTCCTGGGATATTGGTCAAATTATGAATAAAAAGAAGATTTAATATCAATTTAATACCTCCAAAGGTTTATGGTGAGAAGAATTTCCGACACATATCAGGAATATGATAATTTGCTCAATCTATATTGGAACTTGTAAATTTCAAATGTTGTAATTGTATAAGCTACGATAAACTTCTAAATTTTGTATATTTGAATGATAAAATTTTTAGTTTTAAACGCTAAACTTGTAAAAATTACGACAAATTTACGAAATGTATCATGACGACGTCATAAAAGAACCCTTTATTTGATATAGCATATTCAATATGTATGAAAACACAGATGTCCCATCCAGGGTTTTGTTACTCTTTGTAGGTTTTGTTAGATTTATATTTGTATATCTATAAATTTCTTTTTAATTGCTCAGAAATTGTTGTTGATTTGATTACTGCTAGGGATTTCAGATCTTATGCACGCCTCATATTGGGTTGATATTGTTGAGTATCTGCCTTAGGATCTGTAGATGTCCTTTTGAAATTTTCTCATACTATGCTTATGTTTGGTATTACAATTCCAACTCAAATTTTTTATATCAGTTTTTGTCTTTTTTTGAAAAGTCAATAAAAATTATAACTAGTTTTTGAAAAATCAACCTACTTCAACTTAAAAATTTCATCTCCAACCGGCGAATCAAACGCATCCTATGCCTTTGTTTGGCTTTCAGGTTTGGATTCAAAAATTTCATGCCAGTTTTTGTATTTTTTTGAAAAATCAACAAAAATTTTAACTAGTTTTTGACACTTTCTTAGAAACTGCGTTTGATTTCAAGGTTCAAATATAAAGTTTTCATATTAATTTTTGTCCTTTTTTGAAAAAATAAAAATTATAACTAGTTTTTGAAAAGTCAACCAAATTCAACCTAAAAATTTTATTCCAAATCCTTACACCAAACGCAAGCATATCTCATCTATATATACATATATTTGTATGGAAACAGTGTCAAAGCAAGATTTTAAATGAAAAAAATGATCGGGGACTATATTAACCCTATGTATACATATATATTTTCTTTCATTCACGTGCGAATAAAACTCTTATTATAAAAGGAAATAAAAGAGAGATAGGGCGGATGAGAGGTATGCAATAAAGGAGGTTTAAATAAAATCGTTATCGCCGTAATGGTCGGGGATGTATGAACAATTCACTTTGAGAGGAATTCATATATTACGCAGAGAGCTCTCCTTCCTCTGAGATTCTTTGAGTACACCATTCTCTATCCCTATAACCTTATTTTTTCAGCCAAAAAAAAAAAAACTCTCAAGTTTATAATTTGGCTATATATTAGATGCTGGACATTATATATATTTTTCGATGAGTTAAATTTATTTTTTATCGGGCTTTTCTTAAATGGTCTTTTTCTTGTTAACTGATGTTAAAAATTTAACAGAAAATAACATGTTATTCACTTATGATTTACTTTTGAAGGTTAATTAAGAAAAGAATTTACATGAGTCAGATTCAATGTGTCATACGCATGATCTATTTCATTCAAATTTTAAACATTTATTACTAAAAAGAATTGAATTGCACATTTTTAACGAGGTTAAGAATCTTTTAGCTAAAAAATAGATTGGGGACCTAATCGTAACTTTATAAAAATGTTAGAGACTAAATGAAAAATTTATCCATAATCTAAATTAAAACGGAAAAAAAAAAAAAAAAAAAAAAAAAAAAAAAACCAAACAATAAAGGCATGGGTGGATGCATTGAGATTGAGATAGCTAGTTTTAAGAGGGGAGAGAAGAGGGTGTGTCATTGTTGATTTCTTCAAACAAGTGTGCGACCCACAAACTTTTTTTTTTTTATTTCAACGAATGAATTTTTTGTTTGTTTTCTTTCCTCATTGAAAGTAAACATATCTATCAGAATCATGAAGGCAAAATTCAAACCCCATTGCCTTGGAACTTGGAAGTAAAACTTTCATATAAAAAGGTTCTAGAAATCAAATTGGAGCCAACTACATAAAGACATTCTTCCATCAATTATTATCATCCGCCTCGCAAACTAAAGTAAGTTATTTCATTGTCTCTCAATGTCCATGCATTAACATTGGCATTATTAATTCCTGAAAAGGCAAAAAAAAAAAAAAAAATTTGCCATCATAATGTGCTATATTGGGGACTACTCGAATGCTGCAAAGTTTGATATTATTTCATTTTTATTTTTACAGGTCATAGCGCTAATTAAATCAATATACTCGAAAATCAAATATATTGAGTAATTTTATATTATATTCTACAATTCAGCATTTGTTAAATACATGTATTATAAAAGGGTTAAAATTATTTTCTTTTAAACTAAGAACTGAGGATCAGAAGATTAAAGTACTATGTAAATGGACATGAATTTATCACTGATTAAATTTGTAAATCTCGTTAGAAGCAATCGAATTACATGTTAACATATTAAATATTTTGAATGGAAATTTTTTTTCTTTTCATTTTTTTTTTTTTGAGAAATTACTCTGGATGGCCGTTTTTGCCACCCAATTGAGCAAATGATTGAGATTTTAAAAATAAAAAAAAAAAAGTTAAAATGCCGGATTGCTTTTTTCTTTTTTTGGTTAGTCAATCTGTGGTCGCAGAGGTACCAATGCCGGAAAAGACTAGCCTGGTTGAGCTCGCGACAAAAAGAGATGCTGACAGATTTAGCTTGTCGCAAGGGAGATATGTCGCTCGAGAAGCAAGAAGCGAGAAGCCGTCTGTTGTCGTCATTGGGGCTCACAACGGCGCTGGCACCAACGATGTCGTAGAGGGAGAGCAAAGAAGAGAGAAAACGCAAGAACAAAAACAATGTTTTGAGGGAGAGAGAGAGATAGATGGGTTTTGGGATCTGATATGGATTTGATTTTTTTTTTTTTCTATGGTAAATGCCTGATTTATTATAGTTAATCATTAATTGAATGAAAAATTAATAATATATATTATGATTAATCAATGATTGATTATAGTCAATTAATGATTAAAATGATTGATTGGTCAATCAATTATTGATTGACCAAATTGTCATTTAACAAAATTGATATTGATTGACCATTTAATAAAATTGATTGATCATTTTATGAAAAATGACATTTTAAATAATTTTTAAAAATTTCGGTTATTTATTCAAAATTACTAAAAAAAAAAAAAAGACTATTTTACTTTCAAATCTCCTTTTTTACTGTATTATGAATTTTTAAAAAAGCATTACTACGTTCAAAAACAAGATAATAATTATCAGTTATTTATATATACACTTTATACATTTTGAAAGAGCTAATTACTCTTAAACAGTGACTTTCATCAATGTTGTGGGGCTCTCATGTGGCAGCCTCATCATCGTCACGTGAGAGCACTGCCATCACCACCTGACAGTCTAATCACTACCATGTAACATCTTTTTTTTAGCTTAACTTTACTTTGTTTGTTTATTGCGCGTGCTCTACAACTAGTATATTATTAAAATAGTCAATGGTTCATGAACAGTAATATTTTAGTCATTGTTTAAGGGCTTTCATATGACAACCATGTCATCACCATGTAATGGTCCAGTTGCTGCCACATATCTTTTTCTTAACTTTTTTCTTTTACTTTTAGTTCATATATTCTGCACACGCGAAAGTTCATAAAAAAGGCTAGACAATTAAATGATCACAGGCCATTTGTAACAAAAAAAAAAAATTAGGGGGTGCAAAATGCAAATCTAGTGAAATATATATATATATATATATATTTATATATTTATTTGAGGGGAGTTACTTGAAAAATTTTACCATCCTCCTTTTTCTTGCAAGGCCTTTTATCACCTCCCTTTTTATTTAGGAAGTGGTATTGTCCTGCCTTTCATCAAAAGAAGCAAAAATTACAATAATTATATTTTTAAAGGGTAAATCTACCATAAGATCACCTCTTTTTATCCCACCAATGGGGAAAAACTTTCAGCCTTTTGATCACATTTGGATGGTACAGATCAGAAAGACACACCAAATTATAAATAAAACGCTTTCACATGATCACATTTGAAAAATAATAATAAAAAAAAAAGAAACAGAAGAACACAAGGAAAGAGAACATTGTAGCCGTGGGTCTCACCGGCCACCCAACCCACATCGTCCGGCCCCTCACGTGGTCTCCGTCACCCAGATGAGCATGGATCTCACGAGCTCGTAGATCCTACGTGAGCCTCGTGTAAGAATAAGAAACCAAAACATTATGGAGAAAATCTAATTCATCCAAGATCTACCATGTCAAATCATTGAGAGAATGAAAGCGGAAGCATACCTTGATCTATGGGAAGAAGATGGTTGCGAGTTATAGTTCTTCCAATTCAATACGATTTTCCTTCAGAGAATAATCTTTGTATTCTTACTGATGATGGGATGTTTGAAAGAGTATGAATGAAATAAATCGTATGAATTAGGGACCATAACCATTTAAAATAACTGCAGTAGTTATACTTTTCATATTTCTATTTTGACCCATCATAAAATTAAAAATATAAAATTAGGTCTCTACACATAATAAACCCATACTATATTTAATGCCCAATAAAATTAACCTTAGTTAGATCACTTTAAATGGGTTAAACTTTAAGATAACATATAATACACATTTAATTACATATGTAGGTCCTCATGTTCAATTATTTTCCGACAATCTCCCACTTGAGCTACATATGTTTCCTTACAAAATGTGCATAATTTTATGAGCTCAAAACTTTTGCTATCATGAACAAAGGCATCTCTAAACAATCTCGTCCATTAATTATACCAATATATGATCAAAACGATCTTCGTTACATGTAACGTAACTAAATCCATCAATGGTCACGTATATCGATATAACAAAATGACATAGATCAAGTATGGATGAATATCATGAAAATTACATGCAATGTGATCTAATTATGTATATTTCCAACTGGCCCAACTTTATTCTTTAATAAGATCAAGTTAAAACAAATTAGAGTGAAAATAAACTGAATTCTTTATTTCTGCAAAAAATGTCCATAAACACCAAAAATATCCAAATAAAATGAAATAGCATCTAAACACAAACCCCCACTAAACAAGTATATCATCAAATGATATGACACCCATATGAGCAGTGTGCTCATGAAAGACCTTGGGTGGGAACCCTTTGGTAAGCGGATCCGCAATCATGGAGTTGTACCAATATACTCTATAGATACCTGACCACTCTAAACTCTTTCTTTAACAAGTAGGAACTTGATGTCTATATGCTTTGACTTCGATGAGCTCCTGTTGTTGTTGGAATACAACACTGCTGACTTATTGTCACAAAACAACTTTAATGGACTTTCAACACCTTCCAAAATTCACAGCCCAGTAACAAAATTCCGCAGCCATATTCCATGGTTGGATGCCTTGTAATATGTTATAAACTCCGCTGCCATGGTGGAAGAAGTTATGAGTGTCTGCTTGGCACTCTTCCAGGAAATAACTCCTCCAGCCAGCAAGTAGATATAGCCTGATGTGGATCTTCGACTATCTTAGCATCCAACAAAATCTGAATCAGAATATCCAATGATCTCCAATTGGTCTGATCTCATATATGTGAGCATGTAATCCTTTGTTCTCTACAAATACCTCATAACCCGTTTGGTTGCTTTCCAATGATTCATCTCAGGGTTACTCAAATATCTGCCTAGCATCCCAACAATGTATGCTATATTTGGACATGTACAAACCTGAGAATACATTAGATTCCCAACAACTGATGCATAGGGAATCTTCTACATTTCTTTAACTTCAAGGTCATTTTTAGGACACTGATTGAGACTGAACTTGTCTCCCTTAGCAACAGGGGTGTCACCTGGTTTACAGTCCTGCATGCCAAATCTCTTAAGTACCTTTTCGATATAGCCCTTTTGTGATAATCCAAGTATACCCCGATAGCGATCTCGATGTACTTGTCTGCCTAATACAAAAAAGGCGTCACCAAGATCTTTAATTTCAATTTTTTTTTTGATAGAAATCTCTTGGTTTCGTGCAACAAGCCTATATCGTTGCTATCAAGCAGTATGTCATCGACATATAGTATCAGGAAGATATGCTTACTCCCACTGAACTTGTGGTATACGCAATCATCAACTACATTCATTTCAAAACCAAATGAGACTATTACTTGATGAAATTTGTAATATCGTTGACAGGAAGCTTGCTTAAGTCTATAGATGGATTTCTTTAACTTGCAAACCATCTTCTTTGGGTCTCCTGACACAAAGTTTTTCGGTTGTATCATATAAATTGTTTCATCAATGTCACTATTGAGAAACGACGTCTTACATCCATCTGATGTAACTCAAAATCAAAACGTGTCAAAAGTGCCATGATAGTCCTAAAATAGTCTTTCGTTGAAACCAGAGAGAAAGTATCTTTGAAGTCAATGCCTTCCGTTTGAGTAAAGCCCTTTGCAACAAGACGAGCCTTATATCTCTCTAAATTACTCATCAAATCCCACTTGGTTTTAAATATCCATTTGCAATCAATGAGCTTCGTACCTTTAGGCAATGGAACGAGATCCCAAACGTCATTGTCTTTCATGGATTTAATCTCTTCATTCATGGCCTCAATCCACTTCTGAGAGTTAGAATTTTGCATGACTTGATGAAAGTTGATTGGATCATCTTCCATCACTCCAATGTCATCTTCATGTTATTGGAGAAAGACTATGTAGTCATCTGGAATTGCATTTCTCATTTCTCTTGTGGATCGCCTCAATGACATTTGTTCTTGAGGTTGTTGAGTTTGCTCTTCAGGAATAATTACTTCATCTTGTGTGGGGAATTGTTCAATATTATCTTGATATTCTGGACTTGCTACTTGATCAATGTCAAGAATATGATCATTGTCAAAAGCAATTGTAGGAATAAAAACAGATTCCTTTTCAAAGATAAAGTCTTTAACTTTATTTCTCCCCCAAAACTCAATATCCTCAAATAACGTTGCAGTTCCCATCTCAAATATGGACTTAGTTGTGGGATTATAAAACTTGTAACTACTTGATCTCTCAGAGTATCCAATAAAGTAACAGCTTATTGTTCTGGAATCCAGTTTATTTTATTTGGCCTATAAAGCCTTGCCTCATCTGGACATCCCCAAATATGAAAATGTTTCAAACTAGGCTTCTTGCCCATTCAAAGCTCATAAAGGATTTTGGCTGCTGCCTTAGTTGGTACTCTGTTGAGAATATAAGCTGCAATTTTTAGTGCTTCTCCCCATAGAGATTCTGGCAAGGTGGAATGACTAATCATACTCCTTACCATGTCCTTAAGTGTTCTATTTCATCTCTCAGCTACACCATTCATGCTAGGGGATCCCAACATGGTATACTGTGGGACTATTCCGCATTCCTCTAGGAATTTAGCAAAAGGCCCTGGATGTTGTTCACTTGATCCATCATATCTGCCATAGTACTCACCACCACGGTCAGATTTAACGCCTCTAATTCTTTTGTTGAGTTGGTTATCAACTTCAGCTTTGTAAGCCTTGAACACGTCCACTGACTGGGACTTCTCATGAATGAGATACAGGTAGCCATAACGTGAGTAATCGTCTATGAACGAAATGAAATATTGTTGACCATTCCAAGAAACCGTGGGGAATGATCCACAAATATCTGTGTGAATTAGTTCTAAGACATCTGAAGTTCTGTTGACACCTAATCTCCTTATATTTGTTTGTTTCCCTTTAATACAATCAACACAAACCACAAAGTTTGTGAAATCAAGGGAATCAAGAATCCCATCTGACACAAGTATCTCAATTCTACTTTTGGAGATATGACCTAAGCGCTTGTGCTATAATAAAGCGGAATTCTCATTGTTAATATCCGTTTCATAACATGTGAATTCACATGCAAGGTTTCATTAAATGGGGCAACTGTATCAAGCAAATATAGGTTATCATAAAATGATAAAGAACTAATACCAACAATATTTGAATTTAAAGAAAGACTAAACTGACCATTTCTAAAGGAACAAGAATAACCAAAATTGTCCAAAGCAGAAAAAGAAACCAAATTTCATCTAAATGACGGTACAACATATGTTTCTTTCAACTCCAAATAATATCTAGTCTTTAATAATTACCTAAAATTTCCTAAAGCCACAACTTCCACTGATTTGCCATTGCCCACATAGATGAATCTTTCAACATCATTTGGCTTTCGGCAACTCAGGCAACCCTACATAGACAAACTTATGCGAGTAGTAGCACCATAATCCATCCACCAAGTGTGTCTTGGTACTGATGCTAAATTAACCTCAGAACAAACCAGGATAAGTAGTGTACCTTTCTTTACATGTCAAGCATGATATTTGATACATTCCCTCTTCATGCGTCCAGGTTTATGATAGAAGTAACAACCAAAATTTTCATCATAGTTCTTTTGCTGTTTCTTTTGAGCTGGACCACTTGCAGCTTCCTTAACCTTTTTCTTTTTCTTGTTCTTGTTCTTAGATATACTTGCCAAGTGAGCATTTTCGGTCTTCTCTTACTTTAGCCTTTCTTCCTCTTGCACACAATGAGAAATGAGCTCATTCAGAGACCATTTGTCCTTCTGGCAGTTATAGCTGAGCTTAAATTGACTGAATTGTGCAGGAAGCAAAATCAAAACTAAATGCACCGGCAAATCCTCAGACAGCTCCAACTTTAGTGTATTTAGTTTTGAAGCAAGATGAGACATTTCCATGATGTACTCCCTTATATTTTCTTTTCCTTTATACCTCATTGAAATCAAGCTTGCCAGAAGCGTACTTGTTTCAGTCTTATCGTTTTTAGCAAAACGCTTTTCAATTTCCTCAAGAAACTCCTTGACAGTAGTAACCTTTTCGAACACAGCACCCCTAAAGGCTTCCGGAATTTTCCTTAGTGGAACTTTTATTCGTAAGGTCAGCGGGTCGTTCAATCCTTAGCGCAAGGTCTAGATCAACGCAGCTGAGAACGATCATAACGTTCTCTTTCCAATCCTTGAAGTTGGTCCCATTTAGCATGAAGATAGAATTGACATTAGCAGATATAGTAGAAGCAGATGTACTAGCTAAACGGAGAACAAAACAAGCAAAATAACATGCTCACATAAGAATCCATATCAAACAATCAATAAATTCAAATAATGGTGGGCCCCATCACAAGATACATAATACAACATTAATATTTAGTCCTTGGACATAAATATTAACTTGTAAGTGGTACTCTTGGTGTAGTAATCAAATATTGACAATAAGTCCTGTCAAACAATAGGTCTATCGTTGGATCGACTTATTATTCACATGGAACACCTTATAATTGTCACATATTTATTACCACAAGTGTGCATGCAATTCGGCCAAATATTAACCTTCCTTTCGGCCGGTCAATATCAGCATGAATTACATACACACATCCATCTTAATATTTCAAATAAATTAATCTACATAAGAGAGGTTTCTTTAGTAACAAGTTGCTTCAATCAATCTATTTTAGAATATTAGACATCCAAAAGAGATAATCAATAATAAACAAAAATTTAAATTTAATTGATAGAGAAAAAAAATTAAAATAATTTTTTTTTTCGGTGGGCGCTGCAGCACTTGAACCGCAGCCTAGGTCCGTACCTGGGCCGTAGGGCGTGCTGTAGCGCCGAAAAAGTGCGTTGTAGCACCCGTACGACCTGTAGCAGTTTTCAAAGTCTGAAATTCGAAAGTTAGGGCCGAAAATTCGCATTCCAAAGCCTAATATGCGAATTTTTAACCCAAAAATTCTTCCTTAATGTCTTTAATTCATAACAAAACATCAATAGATCATCATATCATCATCAATAAGAGAAGATTTCAGAATTTTGGAAGAACAAAAACAGAGAATCCATAACCATAACCGTTCTTAAATCCAACAAAACCAAACCTAATTTAGAAGGAAAACTTAATTCTCAATAGTTTAACATGGAGAATGCTCTGATACCACTTGTAAGAATAAGAAACCAAAACTTTATGGAGAAAATCTAATTCATCCAAGACCCACCATGTCAAATCATCGAGAAAATGAAAGCGGAAGCATAACTTGATCCATGGGAAGGAGACGATTGTGGGTTATAGTTCTTCCAATTCAATACGATTTTCCTTTAGAGAAGAATCCCTATATTCTTACTGATGATGGGATCTCAGAGAGAATATGAATGAAATCAATCATATGAATTAGGGACCATAACCATTTAAAATAATAGCAGTAGTTATATTTTTTCTATTTCTATTTTGGCCCATCATAAAATTAAAAATATAAAATTAGGTCTCTACACATAATAAACCCATATTATATTTAATGCCCAATGCCCAATAAAATTAACCTTAGTTATATCACTTTAAATAGGCTGAACTTTAAGATAACATATAATATATATTTAATTACATATATAGGCCCACATATTCAATTATTTTCCAACACCTCACCGATTTTCTAGATCTGTTCTTGGTTTCTCCACGCCGTCGACGCCTTCGGAACTTGCCTCTGATTTCTCCGACGTTCATGTTGGTGGTTGTGGTTTTTTGTTTTTGTTTTTTAAATCCGATAATGGGTTTTTGATTCTTGGCCTCTCATTACCCTTGTCGCCGTCGGAGACTTGCTCCCCGTCGAACCCATCGTTGATAGTCGGGTTCACGCCGTCGAGGGACGTCATCCCAGACTTCCATCACCCATATTCGTGCCAAAAATGTAGTCTCCATCACTCTGTCGTTGCCTACATGAGTCGTTGAGAGTTCACCGCCATCTCCATATCCGTCGACCATGGGGACGCCGACCATCGTGGTTCGAGTCTTCGTCGCGAATCTATCCTTCCCTACCTTTGGTCATTGTGCTACTTCGGCTTGGTGGGGGTGGGCGGTGGGTGGTGGCATGACAACATGGGGTGGGGTAGTTCATGTGTGTGTGTGTGTTTTTTTTTTTTTTTAAATTTTCTTTTTCTTGTGATCTTATACAAATGCTTTATTATTGATTTGGTGAACTTTTTTAATCTTGACGGTCCAAAATCAATCGGACGATAAAATTTTTTTACCCCATCGATGAGGTATAATGGGGAAGTCTTACGGGGTGTTTGGTGTTTGAGTTTGAATTAAGATTTTTAAGTTTTAATAGTAATTTTTGTTGACTTTTTCAGAAAAGATAAAAAAAATTTTCAGAAAAAGACAAAAATTGAATTGAAAAATTTAAGTTTGAGTTAAGGAATCAAACACCCCTTAATGGAGAACTCATTTTTAAAAACCATTAAAAAAAACCTTTCTAAAAATATATAAAATTTCAACGACGACCACGACAAAAAAAAAAAAAAAAAAAAAAAAAGGAGAAAATCATTTTAAAATAGAGCGCGTGGCAACATCCTTTTATTAGAGGAATGTCTACGTGCATTGGGCTTCACAAGTTTCTCTCTCCTCTCTCTTTCTCTCTCTGTTCACTGAAAGCTCTGCAGTCTCCAGGGGACACACTACAAGCACACACACGCCAATAAAATATATATTTTCTTATATTTATTTATTTATTTTAGTTTTCCTTCCAATTTTTACCGCTTCTTATTTCTATTTTGTTTTATTTTATTTTTGCTTTTTATTTATTTTTTTCAGTCTCTGAAACTTACTCTAACGTGTCTCTCAAAATTCCTCCTCTCTAGATCCATGTCTTCCTTCTTCAATCCTCGGATCTGTGTCTAGGGTTTCACTCTCTTTCTCTCTTTCTCTCTCCTCTTTCCTGTCTCTTTCTCTCTCTATAAATTTTCGGTGGATTTGGATTTTGCTCTGCTGCTTGGGTCGGACCAGAGGCATTTATTAGCGCAAGAAGAAGAGCCGTTTTGAAGGTACTGTGAAACGAAAGATTCAAATGTTTCTCACTGAAGATTTTTCCTTTTTTGGCATTTGGGTTTTCGGGATTTAGGGTTTGTTCTTACTGGCTATGGTGAAGTCGGTTTTTTTGAGGTTTTAATGGAGGAGAAACTCGCATTCTGAGTTGTAAATATTGAAGATTTGGGTCTGTGTTTAGTGAAGTTTAAGGTTAGTTTTTTTTTGGGAATTTGGGAAATGGGTTTCTTTTGTACATTTGATGATTGAGTTGAATTCTGGGTTTTAGTTGGATTCTATGTTTATTGTTTGGTGAAGCTTTATTTTTTAGGATTTTTAGATTGGGTTTGCTGATTCTGGGTATGGAAGAAAAAGAGTATGCTGTAATGTGCATTATTTGAGGAAAAAAAAAAAAGGTTGAATATTGGTTCGAAAAGAGGGTGGTCTTGCTTGGGGTGGTTTTGGTGCGTGATGGGTTGCATTTGCTGCAAGCCCTCTGCTATTGATGATAGCAAGGAGAGCCCCCGCGAGCGGTTCTCGAGCAAGGCCTCGTCGGATGTGCGGGTTGGGAGGGTGACTTCGTCGAGGAGGGAGGAAGGGTATCGAGCCAAGGATCGATATGATACTAATGATGGAAGAGCAATGTTGATTGATAAGCATACGAATGGGGCGGCAAGATTGCACGGGGAGAATGTCGAGAGAAAGAGGGAGAAGATGGATTATGTTGTTGCTCAACATCCAGGAACCGGTAGCCTTCCTAAAGCTTCGGAAGGGGAGCAGGTTGCTGCGGGTTGGCCGTCCTGGTTGGCCGCAGTTGCTGGAGATGCTATCAGGGGATGGGTGCCGCGCCGTGCCGACTCATTTGAGAAGCTGGATAAAGTACGCTCCTTATCAAATTTAGTTATGGAAGTTTGTTGTGAAATCTTTTGTTTATTTCACTTGGTTATTTTTATTTTATTTTTTTCATCGACCAATACAAGATTGTATACAACAATGATTCTAAATTCTCTTTGTTAGTCTTTTAGGATAACACTCAACTTTGTTTATGGTGTTTCTTGAACTTATACTGATTAGAGAGAGGGACATTTCTTTCTACCTGTTAATTGACGTCTAGGATTATAAACTAAGAGTTTATAAATTGCTTGTGATGCCTATCATTCTTAATTAAATGTTCATTGACTGGTTTTAGTGCATGCTTTGAAATATTCATGTTCGCGTATTAGTACTTTATGTCTGCTTATCTTATATCTTATTAACAAAACTGTAAACCTGATAAGAAGAGCTATCAATATATGAGACTGAACTAAGCTTAGATTTTTCTCTCTTTCTTGAAAATGCTAAGCGTTTTTTTTTTTTTTTTTTTTTTTGTAACCTGAAGATATCGTGGTGTTGGCTGTATAATTGCATCTATTTATGCAGATTGGCCAGGGAACTTATAGTAATGTTTATAGGGCTCGTGATCTTGACCAAAAGAAAATTGTTGCTTTGAAGAAAGTGAGATTTGATAACCTGGAGCCTGAGAGTGTTCGCTTCATGGCAAGGGAAATTCACATTCTACGTAGGCTTGATCATCCAAACGTAATAAAACTAGAAGGCCTAGTGACGTCGAGGATGTCTTGCAGCTTGTACCTTGTGTTTGAGTACATGGAGCATGATCTGGCAGGGCTTGCTTCTCACCCTGGTTTGAAGTTTACGGAAGCTCAGGTACACAAAGAGGGTTTTGTTATGAATTACCATACGCTGCAGCCATTTTATGTTCCGATTGAATCTCTTTTTAAACATTATGTTGTCGAAGATGATCCTTGTCTGTTTTGTTTGGCACGGCTGTTTGTCTATACTTCTAAATGAAGTTCATCCATGTAATCAGCACCCATCTATAATGTTTTGCAATTGCTGAGGTTCAGTTCCTTTATATATGCAGGTTAAATGTTATATGCAACAACTTTTATGTGGACTCGATCATTGTCACAGTCGTGGTGTTCTGCACCGAGACATTAAGGGTTCCAACCTTCTCATTGATAACAACGGAATCTTGAAAATTGCTGACTTTGGTCTGGCAAGTTTTTTCGATCCTCATCAAAATCAACCTCTAACAAGCCGTGTTGTAACTCTTTGGTACCGTCCACCGGAGTTGTTACTTGGTGCCACTTACTATGGCACTGCTGTAGATTTATGGAGTGCAGGTTGCATACTAGCTGAATTGTATGCGGGCAAGCCTATTATGCCCGGACGAACCGAGGTATTTACAATATTTTTCTAGTTGAAGATACAACATTGAATAGATATTTTGCTCTTTCAGAACCCTAAATAAATAGACGACTTTTAATCATTGGAGTTTCAAGCAATTTATTGTTTACCAATCTTAGACGTCTCGTGGAATGTTCCATATAGACAATTATTGTCGGGGAATCTGATTTTTTTCTGCATTGTTCAAAAACACAAGTACTTGATTAGTTGATTTGGAGGATACAATTATTTGCGTATGGGATGATTACAATATTTGAATTTCTAAGCGTATTGGGACCAACTAAATTAAAGAATTGCAAGGAGTATTGCATTAAGAAAACTTTTAAAGAGTAGTTGTGATCCTATCGATACCTATAACTGAAATGATTATACAGAAATCTTGACTGATTTTTTTTAGATCTTTCATGCTGTATCTTCAGTTTGGTTCCTCAGGTCTTTGTGGCTTTCAAACTTGTAGGTGGAGCAGTTACACAAGATTTTTAAGCTTTGTGGTTCACCATCCGAGGAATACTGGAGAAAGTCAAAGTTGCCTCATGCAACAATATTTAAGCCGCAGCAGCCCTATAGACGCTGTGTTGCAGAAACTTTTAAGGAGTTCCCTGCACCAGCTTTAGCACTTATGGAGACCCTTCTTTCCATAGATCCTGCTGATCGCGGATCTGCAACTTCTGCTCTTAATAGTGAGGTATGGACTTTTCTGTACACCTAGCCCTATAAGATGTCTCTTCGGCCATGAATACAAAGACTGTCTTCTACTCTAGATTACCACATGATTACTGAAACAGACGAGAATATTAATTTTAAAGCTATTTCTTCTCTTTCGGAAATGTTTCAACCATGACTTTTATTTTTCTTATCTTCTCTACCGATTGCTTTTCTTGTTTTCTTTTACTAGTTCTTTACAACGAAACCTCTTCCATGTGATCCTTCAAGCTTGCCGAAGTATCCTCCTAGCAAAGAGTTTGATGCAAAAGTACGGGATGAAGAGGCTAGAAGGTGAATACTAAGTTGATTACCTATTGTATTTTTCCTTTAATATTTGTTAATGATTCCCAACATGTGGATTTTAATTTTTTATAGCTTCGAAAGGAGGTAGTATGTTCTTGGTGTTAGTATTTCTTATCCATTTTGTTATTGCTTATTTGAGTGGGTTTCGTCACTTGCAACTTATTCTAGCTGGGTTAGGCTTGGTGGTAGATTGAAATATATGAAGTCTAAGTTGCCAGTGGTAAACATTTGGTCTTGTATATATATATATATATATAACTGCAGAGTAGAGTAACTGTTGAACTGATTATATTCATTTGTCTGTGTTAGCGTATGAAGTACATTGGACTAAATTATAGATTGTTGCAAATTTAATGATGTCAATTAGACATATCTACATGTTGCTACATCTTAGTTATTGGTTCTCAGACTGAACTGTTCATCATCATCCTGATTTTGTCAGATTTTTTGATCTATTTTAGTTTAATTTAGCTTTGTACAATATGTTAGTATTTTGTATGTCCTAAAAGTTTTATTTTTGTTTGCACTGATAGACAAGGAGCAGTAGGAAGCAAGGGCCAGAGAGTTGATCCTGAGAGGAGAACTAGAGAGTCTAGAGCCGTCCCAGCACCTGATGCCAATGCTGAACTAGTTTTGTCAATGCAGGTATAACTGACGTGATTTTACCTGAAATCACTCATCCAATATTGCCTGATGCCATTATCGACTCATTGAATTCTCTATTACATGTCATTCACTTTTCTGCAACTAAACCAGTTACCTTGTTGTAAAATTAAAGTTTCGATGACATGGCTTTCTAATATTACAGAAAAGACAAGGTCAATCTAATTCTAAGAGCCGGAGTGAGAAGTTTAATCCTCATCCAGAAGAAGTTGCTTCTGGCTTTCCTATTGATCCACCTAGACCATCACAAGCTGTAGAAGTAAGTATTGATCCACAGAGCTTTAATCACAAGAGAGCATCACACTCAGGGCCACTGGCTCATCGGGCTGCATGGGCAAAGACTGTTAAGAACACAGACGATGCTCCGAAGGTCTCAGCCGGGGCCGACTTGTCCACAATGTCAGGTTTAGTGGCAGCAAGGAGGAGTTTGCTTGCCGAAGACTTTAGAGATAGGTCTAGTTCATCACAACCAGAAGTCCCAAAAGTAATGGCTAGATTTCCAGGATCATTCAAGGAGACCACAGATTTCTCACGGCAAGATCAAAAGCCTCACATACAGGTCGTAGGTCACCAAAAAGAAGATGGAAGACACAGCAGTAAAGATCCTATTCTTGTAAGTGTTTCGACTCTCGCCTCATTCCGCCTCCTTCCACATTTTTGCAAATTGCTTCCTTTTGAAGGATTGTCGAGATGTTTTCTATTGTCTACATAATACTGGATCTGTGATTCTGGTTTTGTGTTTACTATATTATAGATTGGATATGGATCAAAGGGTCACAAAATTCACTACTCAGGCCCTTTGTTGGTCCCCTCGAGCAACATGGATCAGATGCTAAAGGACCATGATCGCCACGTTCAAGAAGCCGTTAGACGTGCGCGCCTTGACAAGGCTAAGGTCAGAAAGGCTCAGGTTGAAGGAGACCGAATATCAAACAATTCATTGTTTGTTTCTGGTCGATGAGCCGGTTCTTGTAGACACCAAATCGAGCAAAAGCATCATCAGGAAAATCTCACTGCGAGAGAAATTCGGGTGGGTGATATTTCCTTGTGAAATAGAGTTAGTTATTGGTTGGGGTTTTCTTATTTTTCATCTGTATAGGGGGCTGATTCTAGAGGATATAGCTTGTGGCCATCTTTTTAGGTAATTTTGTTACCTTAAATCTCTCTCTCTCTCTCTTCTCAAGTGTTTTCTCATTCCACTTTCCATTCTTATCTCGAAAAATATGGCCCATTCTTGTAGAGAGCTTTTGTTATTAGCCAAGAGCTAGAGTATGTGGGGAGATGATATTATTCTCTTTTGTAATGAGAAGTGTAAGATATTGCATTCTCTCACTGAAAAATGCACCTTTTTTTTTTTTTTTGGCATCAAATCCCGTCACTTTTGTCTTGTCTTGTCACTTTCACTTTGGTGTTGAAGTGGTGGCAGTGACATTATCCGACCAAAAGAGAATTTTATCAAGATTTCCATGAAAATGTCCATTTTAAGCCCAAAAAGTATGTTATTATCTTTATTTTTTTTATTTTTTTTTCCAGAAGTCGTCATGTCAAATCTACAGGTGCTTCCATTGCTCTAATAATCAGTTTCACATTCCATTCAAAATTAAAAAAAATTTCTCTCTGTTTCTAATATCTATCCTTTGCTTTTCCTTTTAGTTTTAAGTTATTTCGATTTTGGCCTAGAGAAATATACATTGTCTTATTCTGTACTCTAAGGGCCCATTTGAGGAATATATGAAGATGATGTTTTGAAGATTGGATTGGAAATATGTGTTTGAGAGGAAAATTTTTGAACAAGTTTTGTGATATAAAAAAATTATGCAAAAATTTGAAATATGTTCATAAAAAAATATGTAAAATGGATCTTGTCTTGTTCGTCTTATCGTTATGAGCATTTTGATATAAAAAATATTTCATTTGGATTTGAAATGAGAAAGTTATGGACTTTTAAAGTTTGAATTTTTTGAAAATAGAAGTGAGGAAAAGGTTGATGTAGAATTAGAATTTTAAAATTTAGATGGTGAAATATCATCTTTAGATGGCGTTCCAAACGGGCTCTAAAACTTAATATGTCACATTATTGGCATTCAAGCTTATCAAACATTTCACTGTTGGTCCCTCTTAAAGAAATGTTGATTGTTGAATACATAATAAAGCACATGAGGCTCACATGATAAATGAGTTATGGGTAATTTGTTTAAATAAAACGTGGGGTGGTGTGTAATTTGTTAAATAAATGTTAGGTAATTGACATGGTGGGTGAATTGAATCGGATGTATGTTATTTAACTAATAAAAAAAAAATGTGATTTTCATATATTCAATAGTTTGGTAAAGGATCTTATTCAATTCACATGTCCAATCAACTACCAAAAATTTATTTTATCAAATTATCCTTCACCCAACCATCACATGAGCCTCACCTGTTTCATTCATTATTTTTAAAATGTTTTCTTCAATAGAGGGATCAATAATGAAACATTTGATAAGCTTAGGTACTAATAATGTGACATTTTAAGTTCTAATAAATAAATCGAGATAATCTATATTCCGGCTAAAATTGAAATTAACCACTTCGTTGAATACTGCATTTATTGTGCAAAACTGCTAGCTATTGACATTGCCATCTACTTGCATGTGTTGCTGCTCTTGACAACCCTTTGTCATTAAAGATCAGTTGTTGACTTTTTCTTAGCCAAAAACTGATGTAAATGAATGGGTCCAAAAACTCAATAAAAGAGTACAGGCATGATCTTGCTGATCTTTCCAAGGATGATTCACCATGCAGAGTGAGAATTTTGTTTCCAAAATTTACATCATAGTATTTATATGAATTCATTGTTTTTTTTTTAATTCAAAAAAATAATCTCTGATGGGTATTTGGAAAACTAGGACACAAACGGATATTTGCACTGTAATTGAATAGTTTATTGTAGTTATGTTCAATACACCCCTACGTTATAGCCGAATAATCAGGCGGGATGATAAGGCGCTTGCTGTCTCGACTATAGGTCTTGAATTAATATCATCACCGTTACGGTGGTCATGATGTATGGTTCCATATATAAAGGGGGTTATTTGGGTCCCCTATAACCCTTTTTTTTTTCAGCAAAAATGAATAAATAAATAAACTCTTACCTTATATGACTTGAGTCTAGTTTACAAGTCTACTTTAATTGGTACTCAATCATAGTTTCGTTATCGTGTTCTTTTTATTTATATGATTCATATTAGTTGTTTTCTGTGGTCATTTATGGAAAAAAGAAAAACAAAAGGTAAAAGAATAGTCTAGTTAATTACGAAAAATGTTCAGATCTAACTATTTCAGTTGAAATCAATTTGTTTATAACATGACTACAATATATATCTCTCTTTATAAATACTGATTTGTAAACCACTATGCAAATTTGTATCAACCAGGCCAGAATACGGAAATCTAGAATCCATGAAAAGCTACGCGAGTATCCTCTTTTTCCTTTCCCCATCTCCCTTTATTTTTCAGTTTGAAAATTCGTTTTCTGATCTTCTTAAAAGTCAAGAGGTTTCTAGACTTCAATTTGCTTAATTATCTCCTTTCCTTGCAGTTTGAATACTATATTCAAAACCATGGATAAGTAACTGAAAAATCAAAGCACCAGATTTGTGGTCTATTATGGTGGCAGTTCAGGTATTGAATTCAAAGATTTGAAAGTTCAAAACTGTTGAAAATTAAACTATTAATGCTGTATTATTTTTATTTCATTTCCTCTGCATGATACCCAAGAATCTGATTTAACTCAGCACAATGATTTGAAAGTTCTAGTCTTCTCATTTGCTTCTGCCGTTGAATTCACCTTCAATGGTTTCAATTCTTCTTCTTCCGAGCTTTTGCTCTACGGCGGTGCAACTATAGACTCCGGCGCTTTATCTCTCAATCGAAACTCCACTTTCTCCATTGGTAGAGCTCTTTACCATGCCAAAGTGCCCACAAGATCATCTCCAAACACCACTGATCTCCTCAACTTTTCAACCTCTTTTACATTCTCCATCACCCCATTTAAGGACCGTCTCCCCGGCCACGGCTTTGTCTTTGCCTTTGTGCCTTCGGTTGGCCTCCAAGGCGCCTCTTCGTCTCAACATCTCGGTCTCTTCAACCAAACCAACAATGGCGAGCCCAACAACCATGTGTTTGGTGTCGAATTCGACGTGTTCCAAAACGAAGAATTCGGTGATATCAATGACAACCATGTTGGTGTTGATGTCAATTCCCTCACTTCTATTGTTTCTCGCAGGGCGGGATATTGGTTGGACTAGACCAATGTGTCTTTCCAAGAGGTGAAGCTGAACAATGGTGATAAATATAGAGTTTGGATTGAGTACTTAAATTCGAATCTCAGCGTAACATTAGCAAATGCAAATCATGAGAAGAAGCCTCAGAGAGCTTTGATCGAAGTTCCCTTCGATCTTTCCCGAGTCTTTCTTGATGAAATGCATGTTGGATTCACTGCATCAACTGGGCAACTCTTAGAAAGCCACAAGATTATAGATTGGAGCTTCAATAGTTTAGTTACTATTGCTTGATCTTAATGTCAAGTGTTTTTCTCGAAAGTGGCGAGTTAGCTATTTCCGCTGGGCTAGCTAAGCTCACATGTTCGAAACCTGAGAATATTTTCGTTTATCTTTAATAAGTAGGAGCCATAAGCTCAGCTCCCATTCCGCTATTAATAAAAACGTTTCATGACTTCCCTCTGTAGGACTTTAAATTCCATTGGTATAACAGCCACATGTACGTAATGTTTGTGTTGGTGGCATGTATTTTTATGGTTTGTATTCCTTCGGCCCTGATTTTTGGTTTTTGATTTTTTTTTTTGTTTGTTTTTGTTTTAAGTTGATGGCATGAAATCGGAGGATAGATTTTGAGTAGAAAAGATATTATTGAATTTCTTAATAAAGAGACAATTATGAAAGAAAAAATTATAAAGTTCATGGACCTACTCTTTTTTAATCTCTTTCTTTTTTCTTTTAATCGTAGTGTAAGGGATTTAAACTCTATAATTTTTAGTGGAGTCATGTATAAAATAGCTATTATACTATATTTACAATTATATTTTTTAATCATTTTAACTTTTGAAAAAGAAAAGGAAAAACAAAAAGAAACATTATATAACGTTAAAAGAACGTATAGAAATTATAGAAGTATTTTGTTCGGGCATTTCTAATAATATCAAGTGTTATTCCTATTTTTGCATTTGTAATTTCCGGAGTTTTAGCCCCGATTAGCAATAGACCAGAAAAACTTTCTAGTTATGAATCGGGAATAGAACCAATGGGAGATGCTTGGTTACAATTTCGAATCTGTTATTATATGTTTGCTTTAGTTTTTGTTGTTTTTGATGTTGAAACAGTTTTTCTTTATCCATGGGACTCAACTAATTCACTCAATTTGTGTAAACATAAAATAGCAAAATAAACTTGTGAATTCAATTTCTTCTCTCTTTTCTTACTTTACTTGTCTACTGAACATCATGAAATCAAAACCATCTGCTTTTTAATTTTTCTTTTATTTTCCATCCCTCTTATTAAACATAGAGTGAAGTTGGAAATATTCATCTCTTAAATTACTAACTTAATAATTACATGGGACATGCTCATGTTACACTGTTTTGAGGGAAAGAAGTTTGTGGCCAGGAAAAAAAAAAAAAAAGAGAAAAAAAAAGAGAAAAAGAAAAAGAGAATAGAAAAACAATAAAATGTGGCAGGTAGTGCATACATGTCCACGGCATTTAATTCACAAGTTTTCTATGAACCCAATAGCGTTCGCCATTGTCAAGACTATGACAACCAATTTCCTTCTTAAATTTCCTGCCCCCCAATTTTTTTTCCCCGCAACTACTTTTAAACGTTTCCATGTTGTTCGGAAATGGTCAATTGGATGCTCAAATTCCATATGAGCAACTAGGAGTGGTCATCAAGCCGATTGAAGTAAATAAAACTAAAATAAAACAAAACAAAACCAAATCGAACCAATCTAATGTTAAACCAAACAAATTATTATTGGTTTGTGAAATTTTTTTTTTTTTTTGAATTTAAAGAATGGTGATTTGTAAGATTATCCTTTTAAAAAACACGTCCCTGAATTGTTGTCCCGTTTTGGTTATAATAGTGTCAGTTGTTTTAAACTCCAATTAGATAAGTATATAGTGTAAAAATTATAATTAAAGAAACATTAAGATACAGCCAAAAAAAAAAACAAAAAAAAAAAAAAAAACACACAAACTTTTTTATTTGAGTGACTGTTTCCATAATTATCTCTTTAATGAAATCAAATTTAAATATGAAAATTTTGTTTTTAAAAACTTTTAAGAAATAAAAATTTATGCGTACATATAACAGCTTTTCTTGGGTCAAAACAATTTACAATGGATGACCGATTTTGTTTCCCTAAGTTTTTGTTGGCATTATTTATAAAACTTAATTAACTTATATTTTTGTTTAATCGCAAGAGTTATTCGGATAAGTTCAAATTTTGTCAAAGATCATTTCCGTGTTTATGTTTTTAAATTATGATGACCTTTGATAATTTCAATTGCATGTGGTTTAGATTAAAACTAATAATATTTCATATCAAAATTGAATTTGGCATACAAAATCTTGGTTTGAAATTTCAAATCTTGAACTTTGTCTTGACTCTTTGTCAAGATTTGGCTTCTTGAGTTAGTGTTGTCAATAATTATGTCTAGATACATTTGTCATTAGCTCGTTTTTTATTTGAATATATTTCATTTTCAAGGAAAATCGGTTAAGTTATGTTTTTGAAATGATTAGGTTTAAATTGTTAAGAGATAAAGTTGTTTCTACGGTTCAAATTTTGACGTGCAAAAAATCGTTCACTGTCCCCACAATACAGAGAATAGAACGTTGTCAGTACAATCGCATTAGTTATCAACAATGATTTCAGGAAAATATAAATTGAAGATTATCTTATAAAGAGATCTATTTTTCAAGCCAGATTGTCTGTGTGCATTTGTCGATCTCGAGTAAAAATGTTTGAGGTAAATAACATATTTATGATAAATTATTTAATTATGAAAATTACTAAGGTAATTTATGGTAAATATGTTTCATAAATAAATTATCGTTACCATATATATTTTATTTACAAGTATATTTTTAAAGATGATTTTGTTGTGAATATACTTCATAAAAACTATTTACTATCATTTACTTTGAATATGCTATTTACTATCACCTAATTTTTTTTTATTATTTATTTTTATTACTAGAGGTTTTTGGCATATTTCTCTCCTTCTGCGATTAATATTTGTCAACATGTTTGCGTTATAGGGAGTGTTAGAATATAAAAACTATTGTTGGTTTACCTCCCAAACGCTTAAACTTTTAAAATAAATTGGTAAAGTAGAATATAAAAACTGTTATTGTTCCCACTTAAATTTTTGGAATATATTGGTAAACTAGCATTTATATAGTTATATACTATGTTATGTCTCTATTTTATGATTGTTCATTTTAAGCAATTTTCATTTGTGAACATATCAATTGCGTGGCTTCTTCTCTGTTTCATCATCGTTTGAAGGGACGTCATAGATTAAGGCTCAACGAGAAGGTTAAAATTTTCTTTTCTTTTTTCTTTTTCTAATATATATAGTTTCATGTTTCAAAATTTTTTTTTAATATATAGTTCCTTCATTTTTTAAGTCTACGCCGTAATGCTAGGTTCATATGAATCATGAAGCTTGCTGAACTTTGGGCTCCATACATCTCACTAGACAAATCTTATTCCTACTACCATAACAAGTTTGGATTCTAATATAAATTACTTTGTCTTGAACGTTACAAACATAATCCTTGGAGTTTGGACTCAACAACATTAGTTCTTATATTTGATTGTTATATTTATTAATAAATTACGTAATAATGGTTTGCTCTATATAATATAAATTTTGGTTGTCTGTGACTAAGTGGGTTAAGGATGAAGACTTTGGATCTAGAAAGTTAATAGTTTAATTTTTAAATTTTTAGATTGTTTTATTTCGTAGATAACTATGTACTGTAAATAGTTTGTATCTAAATTAATTTCTTGATTTTGTGAGACTAGGAAATTTACTCAGTTTTGAATTCCTTATAATATGAATATCTACTTAGCAATATCAATGGACATGGCTATGTCATATTTTCCCAGATCCATAGCTTTATATGATAATAAAGCAATTTTCCTCCTCATGGAAAAACCCTAACCCCAGCGTCCTTATGTCAACGTCTCCATGTTGCCGTCATGCCACCTCTTTACACCACCATCGCATTTACTCTGCCCGGCACTACTGCGTGCCACGAGCCGGCTACTTTGACTCTTGTAGACGGGCCGTGAGGCACCTGCTTCACACTCGAGGCTAGCAAGTCAGCCTAGGAAGTTGCCTGCAAGGCAACAAACCCAAGATATAAGCCATGTTGCTTGCACGAAGTACGTAATGGTAGATCACAACAGTACATAGACGACACAAGTATCAGTTAACAACCAAGACAACCAAGCACATAGCAAGTACATAGCAAAAAAGTAATGAGGCAACAAACAAGATGTTAGATTTCTTGTATGTTGGCATTTATGACAACTTTGTTACAAAAACCAAAAACAAGATTTTGTTATAGGAAGTTGGGTAACTTACTTGTTTAATAGATATGGCTGGTTGTTTGTTTTGAAAGTTGGGTGAGTTTTTTGTTCTAGAAGCGGACGTGGCATAGTGTATTTGACTTGGTCTAAATAATCTTCAAATTGACAGTTTCTATTTTGGTAAAAATCAAGTATGATTGCGTTCATTGAATTGAAGATTATTTTGGGATTTCATTTAAAAAGAGATTTCTAATTTCAGTAGGTCTCCTTTTCCTATTTAAATTAGAAATTTAAACTTTCCCAAAAAGAGAAAAATCTTGCATTTGAAAATTTGAAAGGTTGGAAGATTTTATTTCTGGAGTTTCTTGAAGGTATTTCTTGATTTATCAGCAGCTATTATGAATGAAAGTAAATTTGGATTATGAAGAAAATTTCCATTGAATTTCAGAGTATTTCTAAAAGTGTTGCAACAGATCAGGAAACACTTTGAAATTTAAATTATTATTTTTTTAATCCAAGATTTTGTGAAGGTTGCATGGCTGTTTATTTATAGTCTCAAAAACAGATTGTGGAGTACGAGCACAAAGAGAGTTTTATAGCATATTTTGAGACTTAGTCTTTTGACAACGTGATTTTCGTTCTTTGGGAGAAGAATTTAGAGTCTTCTGGAGGAGACAATATCGTTTTTCGGGAGAGGAACTTGAAGCTTTCGGGAGAAGACATTTTTAGCTGAAAGGAGTTCAATGTCAAGACGAGTGGTGCTCGCCAAACACATCCGGCTAATAGGTTCAAGACGACCGACATCAATAGGAATAGGGATTTTTTAAGTTGTTTAAGTCCAAATGTACTTGTAATCATTTTGATATTAGTGGAGTGGGTCCCGAGGAGTAGGTGTAACCGACCTCGTAAAAATTTCCCGTGTTCTTTATTTAATTACTTTCAGTAATTTAATTTAATTGGCAATTTAATTACACTCGATAATTGATAAAAACGGATCTAACAATTGGTATCAGAGCGGGTTACTGACATTTTTTGTTTCAGGTTAGATCTTGGAGACTAATCCGTTTTGCAGGCGTGGTTGTCAAACGTGAAGGATCGTTGGTTTCACGCCCACCACTGCTGGATGGAATGAACTATCCCTATTGGAAGGCTCGGATGAGGGCATTTATCAGGCTCTTGATGAGAAGGCTTGGCGTGCAATTCTAACCAGTTGGACACATCCCACCAAAACCGATGATGATGGGAACACAATTCCCAAACCTGAAGAAAGTTGGTCAACGGATGAGGATCGCCTTGCAAATTACAACTCAAAGGCATTGAATGCAATCTTCAATGTAGTGGATGCTAATTAATTCAAGCTATCTCCACCTGTGAGACCGTGTTGGGAACCTGGACTATTTTGGAAATAGCATATGAAGACACAACTGCTGTAAAGGTGTCAAAACTTAAAATTTTGGCAACGCGGTTTGAAAATCTCAGAATGCTCGAGAGTGAAACAATTGCTGATTTCAATGCCAAGTTATGTGACATAGCCAATGAAGCTTTTGCTCTTGGAGAAAAATATTCTGAGACTAAACTTGTGAGAAAGGTCTTAAGGTCTCTTCCACAAAGGTTTGCATACAAAGTCACTGCTATTGAAGAAGCCCGAGATGTGAGCTCTATGAGGTTAGATGAATTAATGGGCTCTTTGCAAACTTTTGAGATGAATTTGAAGCATAACAAAAAGGAGAAAAGCATCGCCTTACAAGCCAAGGTTCAAAATTCCATTGATAAAGATGACGTTGATGACAAGGAAGATTTGACCGAGACCTTACCTGCTTGACCGAAAATTTCAACAAGATTTTGAAGAAGATGAACAGAAAGAAGAATTTCAGCAAATCCAACAATTTGCAAAAGGGTAAAGCTGCTGCAAACTTGTTTGAATCCAAGAAGAAAAGCGAAGGAATTCAAAGCTGTGAGTATGAAGGCTTCGAGCACATTCGATCCAAGTGTGCAAATACCCTCAAGAAAAAGGGTAAATCACTCAACAACACTTGGTGGAGTGATGGGGAATCTGAAGGGAGCCAGGAGGATGATGAAGATCGAGTGAGAAACTACGTTGCTTTCAACATTGTGACTGATTCCGCCGTTACTATTACAAAGACTATTGCAACACCTGATGTCATCAGGTACTGTTGCAAAACCTCCCGCAACATCGTCTGCAACAGTAGCTGAATTTGATGATTCCAGATTTGATTGTAGCATTGATGATGATCTGATCGATGAAGACATCCAGAGAGCATATAAGGAGATGTACAGCAAGTGGAAGTATGCAAGATCAACAAGACTCTTGAGATTCATGTTGAGGAACTTCATAAAGAGAAAGATGTCTTACAGACAGCTGTGATTAATTACAAATTTCTTGCTACTGAGAAGGAAAGAAAACTTCAAGAGACCAAACTTCACTTGGAGAACACACAAAAGTCCCTGAGGATGCTCAACTCCGACACGGCTAAACTTGACCACATCCGATCTATTGGAAAATCAAGTAGGGATCATCATGGCCTTGGTTACACGGGCGAATCTTCTTCATCAAAGACCGTGTTTGTTAGAGGTACTGTCAGGTATGATTTCTGAGCCTAAATCTCCTAGGCATAAACCAAAGAGGATTGTTCCTACTTGCTATTATTGCAATTTGCCGGGACATATTAGGCCTAGATGTTTCAAGTACTTGAATGCTTTAAAGAGATGAATGATTTTTAACCCACTAAATTCTGCTAAAGTCAAGATTTGCACCTAAGTTAAAAATTGATTTGAAAAATAAATTTTCTCGAAAAATTTGGGTTAGAAAATCTGATCTTAGATGCTCTGCAGTTCATCCCTGTAACACCACAAATGCTACCTAATTATAACGATAAAGAATTAACATTAGAATTAACATGGATAATGTGATGAGATTGCAATTTCTTAATTCTAATGTTATGTTGAGTTATTTTTCACAGGTAACGCGACGAGGACTCGATGTGCTAGAACAAAGTTCATGTCAAAATTGATGAATTTTATAAAATGATTTGATTAATATGTGTTGATGGTTTGATAATATTAGAATAGTATATATATATCTTATGTTTTGAGAGTTTATATATATATTATGTTTGGTTTCAATATAAATACATTATATTTATATTTTGCTAGCTTTATGTATATATATAATTGGTTTTATATATATGATGGTTATATATTTATACGGTACATGGTAATTGTGGTGAGGTCAATGTTTGATTTATGAAAAATGGGCAATGAGAGGAAGATATTTAGCAGCAAATAAATAAATTTAGAGGAGAAAAGGAAAGTTGGTAAATCCGAATGGAGGAAACGAAAAAAAAAAAAAATTATGTCCTTAATTCCCATTCAATCCCCCCTTTTTATTTGATAATTTTCCTTCCCAAAATAAGCAATTGACAGCCTTCGGTCTTATTATTCGAGCCAATTAGCATTCAATTGACTTCCAATTGAAATCCACAAAGTCTACAATTATTTTTCTTCAACGCTCGCTCTTCGCATCCCTAGTCTCCCTTTCCCTTTCATTTTCATTCTCTTTGTCTGCTCTCTCTGCCCCTCTCTCACGCACAAACAGAAACAGAAAAAAATAGAAAAATAAAAATAAAAATAATCCGTCAAACCTCCAAATTCTTTCAAGCCAATTCAAATCAAAGGATTTCAAGGTATGTTTTGGTATTGTTTGATGATTTTGTTATATGTTTTAGTTTGGGATTCTTCAAGGGGTTAAATGATTTTCTTAATGAGTGTCTTTATGTGAGTTGAGGAGATGATAAGAAATATTTCTCGAATGATGATTAAAAGAATGGCTATATGGTTGATTTTGTAAACATGACGAATTTAGGGTTTTCGATTTCTTGATTTATGATTTCATTGGTATGGTGATTGAATAATTCTATATGTTAGAAATATATCTTAGGGTTGTTTTGGGTGTGTGTGTGTGTATGAATCATGTATATTGTGGTGATAATTTTTATATTTTTAATGATTTGCGGATTTGACCACTGCTACTGGAATGTTCAGATTTTATGATAAGTTTTCCAAACTGTTTTTAAGGATGAAAATGGACTCCATTTTTAACGAATTTGATATTGTTAGAAAGCCCTAGATGTCTATTTTCTTTTAAAATCAGTTTCATATCATTTGGAGATATGTGTGATTTTTTATGGATTTTCAAATAGACAGAGGTCGGACTGCCAAATTCAGTAAAATTTTAATGATCTGTTTCAACACCATTTTTAGGAAACAAACAGTCTCCGTTTTAAATGAAATTGATATTTTTAGAAAACTCTAGATATCTACTTTCATTTGGAATCAGTTTCAGGTCGTTTGGACACATATATGAATTTTTGTGATTTTTCAAATAGGCAGAGGTCCGGCTGCCAGTTTCTATTAAATTTTGGTTATCATATTCAAAACTGTTTTTTAGGGTCCAAACGGTTTCCTTTTTTAACAAATTAGGTACCGTTAGAAAAAGGTGGAAGTCAACTTTCGTTTACAATTGGTTTCAGATCATTCAGAGCCCTGTATGAATTTTTATGAATTTTTTAAGGGATAAAAGTCTGACTGGCAGCTTCTGTAAAGATTTGTAATTTCATGAAATTGTTCAATTTTTGTGTTTTGATGTTATTGAATGATGAAATAGGCCTTGTAGGTGCTGTTATGAGATGATGGATATGTTTGATGAATTATTATGAGTTTTTATTGATTTTATTATATTTATTATTCATGGCATGAACGGTTCTAAAGGCGAGTACCCGAGATCTCAATCGCGCGTCACCATCGAAAAATTTGAAAAGGTTAAGTAAGGCATTTAGGTAAGTACACTCTCACCTGCAACATGAATTAAAGATTTGAGAAGTATATGTTTAGATGTTGATGATGATGTTATGAGGTTCTTAAATAATACTTCTCTTATGATGATGTTTTGATGAAAAGTATATATATGGTATGTATATGTATTTTATGTTTTAAAATGGCGTTGTACACCCTTGATGATGATGATGATGATGTTGTCCGGTGAGCGGACTTTTGTCACCGTCGGTTTGGGATTTGCTACCCCAACCCTTCCGTGACTAGTTCGCTATGATGGTACAACGCCGGGCCCAATATATAACGGTTTTAAAAGTTAAAAAGTTTTTAAATGATGTTTATATTTATGATGATAAAAGAAAAATGTTTATTTACATTTGTGAGATTTAAATATCTTACTAAGCCCTTGCTTATAAAAGTTAATTCATGTTGCAGATAAAGGAAATGATAAGATATAGTGTTGGAGGAGTTTGGAGCAGATAGCGGGACGATATGTGATAGGAAAATGGGAGGAACGATCATGAGATGGACATTTTTAATTTCAAATAAAGTTTTGAGACTTTAGTTTATTATTATATGATTGGATGTTTTATATGAACTTAAATTTTATTTCATGAATTGGGTTTTAAAATATATATATATATATTAATTATGAAGTTTAATTTTGATATAGTTTTAAAAAAAATTTCTAGAGTTTTTCTAAAATTATCTAAGTAAAGTTTTCTATTATGTAAAGATTTTTATTGCAAGCTTAATATTTTCTACAATTTTATAAGAGATGAATGATTTAATAAAAAGTCAACTGTAACGGTCCGTGAGGGGTCGTTACAATCCTTCTTTAAAGGCAAGCACTTCTGAAAAGTAAGTTCACTGTGCTAGAAAATGTTGCAACAAAAAAGCAACCTGCAGATATTTTCCCTAAGGCTTTTGATTTTTCTAGATTTGTGTTATTGAGAAATTCCCTACGAATTTACTTGATGTGATTTGCATTTTGTCTCTGCATTACATATTAAGGTTTGCATTTAAGTATCAAGCATTTGTCCTTTGATTTGATTTGTTTCTAATTCATAATTTTTTAATTTTAATTCTTGAATCCGGATGCATAGTTTTTGCAGGAAAATTGATTATGAATTGGAACCAACCCTTTTGTGTACTATGTGAGATTGATGGTATTTTGAGTTAAGAGGATTTTTGTTTGATCTTATTGTGGTTTCCAAAAAGAAAGAAATTAAAAAAAAAATTTTGAAATTAGGGGGATTCAAAAGAAAAAGGAGGCCTTGCGAACCTATATATGAGTAATCTGGATTATATGTATCACCAATATGTAGAGGACGATCTACCGTAAGAAAAGAGTTGCCTTAGGAATAGAGTGAAAGCTACCGACTGATTGTCCACAAATATTTGAAAAACAAAGGATGGTGAAGGATAATTTGTAATAAGATTTTGCAAAGGTCATTCTGAAATAAAAGGTACCGGATATTGAACTTTTCACACACATGCTTGGTTCTAGTTCTTAGTCAATTGATTGTGATTACATGTGATTCTAGTTTGAGTTTTAAATTTTGCATCTTGTGAAGGTGAAATATGAATTAGGGTCAATAGCTCACGTTTAATATTATGTTCCATACATTTTCTATTTTGTTCATTGAAAAATAAAATACATAAAAAAAACAAACATGTGCTTATGTGTCTCGAGCTTGGGTATATGTCTATAATGTTGCACCTAATGTTGCAACATATTCTGCAACAGTTTGCTTCTTACTTTTTTTTTTTTTTTTTTTTTTTTAAAAGAAAAACATGTTGTTTTTGTGTGTAAATCTGGTTGAGCTTTACGTGAGTTTTCAAAAATATTTTTTGGTTTTAATGTTTGATTTTCTACATATTTCATGTTCTCTCACTTTCTCTCTGATTTTCATTTCCCTGAGAGAAAGTCTAACCCCTAAAAATCACGGAGATTCTTCGAATTTGTGGTTTGTATTCTATTTGCATTCTCTTGTAGGTTTGCAGGAAATAGGATCATGATGAGAATCCAATCTGAATCAGCTTCAATTCCAACGAAGTTTCCTTAAGGTTATTTTTGTCCTTGGCATTTGTTGTACCAAAAAGGGGGAGAACAAGGACTTAGGGGGAGCTTGTTTGTGATGGAGGGTTTTAGGGGGAGTTTCTTATTTGTTTTTGGTTTTGTTCATTTTAATTATTTTGAACAATTTTTGGGTTTATGTTTGTAACTTAGGTTTTGGGCCAAAAATGTCAAATGGGGAGATTGTTAGGCTTTTTTGTATATTGGTATTTATGGCAACTTTGTTAGAAAAGCTAAAAATAATATTTTGTTAGCTAGCTTTAGGAAATTGGGTAACATACTTGCTTTGAAGATATGACTAGCTGCTTGTTTTGGAAGTTGAGTAAGTTTCTTATTCTGGAAGCTAACATGACAGAGTGCATTTGACTTAGTCTACATAATCTATAAATTGACAGTTTCTATTTTGGTAAAAATCAAGTTTGATTGCGTGCATTGAATTGGAGAGTATTTTTGGATTTCATTTAAAAAGAGATTTCTAATTTGAGTAGCTCTCATTTTCTTATTGAAATTAGAAATTCAAATTTTCCCAAAAAGAGAAAAAAATCTTGTATTTGAAATCTGGAAGGTTGGAAGATTTTATTTCTGAAGTTTCTTGAAGGTTTTTTCGTGATTTATCAACAACTAATATGGAGGAAAGTAAATTCAGATTATGAAGGAAATTTCCATATTTGAATTTCAAAGTATTTCTGGAAGTGTTGCAACAGATCAGGAAACACTTTGAAATTTAAAATATATTTTTTTAATCCGAGATTTGTGAAGGTTGTGTGCCTGCTTATTTATAGTCTCAAAAACAGATTGTGGAGTACGAGCACAAAGAGAGTTTTACAGCATATTTTGAGACTTAGTCTTTTGACGTGATTTTCGTTCTTCGGGAGAAGAATTTGGAGTCTTTGAGACGAGTCTTGCAAATTATTTATTTTTTAAATTAAAAAATATAATTAAGAATGGGTATTAGAGTAAATTTATAATACTTATTCTCATTATGGGTTTATGTAAACACATGAATGACATTCGTTATAATTATGATTTTAAACTATGTAGGCTAAGTAAACAACGTATTTGAAATTCAAATCTTACATCCGAGTCCTACCAACTATGGTTATGCATAAGTAAACCTATAACCCAAATAAACTTGAATTAAAATATAAGTAAAATAATAAAAATGTGTTAAAAAAATATGCATATCACTTTATTATAATAAAAAAATATATGCATTTTTACTTGTTCTAAAAGTTAATAATTATTAGGTAATTATACACAATTAGATAATTAAAATAGTATAAATGGGGCACTTTGACACAAATATTAAAGATCAAGGGACATTTTGACACAAATACAAAGATCATGGGGCATTTTGACACAAAAACAAAGTTCATGGGGTATTTTGACATTAAAGATAACGGAAAAATTAACGGTAACTAATTGAGGGGGCAACTTAACACACATGTCAAAGTTCAAGGGCACAATAAATACATTTCATAGTTCAGGGGCATATTGACATCAATGATAAAGTTCATGGGGAATTTATGACATTTTTCCTTAAAATAGTAGAGTTGCAAAAAAAAAAAAAAAAAAAAAAAAATCAACAATCTACAGAGAGTTTTTTGGAAGATGGGTGCCGACTGCTGGGGGGGGGTGATGCACGCACAAATCCACATCTTGGTTATTTTCAAGATATTACTTACACCAAACAACTTGTGGGCATTGGAAAAAAAAAGGTGTAAGAGAGATTGTAATATATCTCTAATTTGACATAAGATCAAAAGACACAATAAGGTCAAGAGGGAAGAGAAGGCGGCACGACGGTGCCTCGTGAAGCCTGCATTCCCGTGGTCATGGCGCAGTGGCGCCACACAGATGCGCAACCGCGCAACTCTTGCCGATACGAGAATTTCAAATGTATCTTTTGAATTGTTTCAAACTGTTGTGTCTATTGGTTGTATATTTTGATACAAAAATGAATTATTATCAGTAACTGATATATCAGTTATGATAAATGAATAGATAGAAAAGGATATGTCTTTGCGATGAAGAGACACCTCTTGGAAAACTTACATGGATTTTTTATGGTTGTAACGATTCATGAAAAGACATCTCTGTGCATTTTTATATTCGAGAAATTTACAGATTTCATAAATTGTTCTGAAATACAATATTATTGCTAGATATTGTGATAAAGGGGTATTGTTGTATCTTCGGGGTAATTTGCCCTTAAACTCTTTAGCAAACTTAGTAACGAGGACAAATAAAACCTTCAAGAAAAGTATTCTCAATACGCCTCAAACCCATATATGTTTTTAGTTTTATTTGCCTCCATTGTTGTTGTTCTCTCTCATTTTCCAACAAAAGCTTTGGTTGGTCAGGTGAGAAGGGGACATGATACTGTCATTTTGGCCCAAAAATGTAAACAAACCATGAGAGAACCTGGAATGAGAACGCAGAAAGGAATGGAGATAATGAAAGTGAAAATGAAGGAATAGTGGTAGAGGCGCGAGGCAAATTTAAGGTGAGGGGCGACCGTGAGCTTGAGTGTTGCGGCCGAGATCTAGGATGGAAAGAAGGGTGCATAGCCGTTTGGCATGGCTGTTGCCTGAGGGGGAGAGGTGCCGTTGTCGAAAGTAGAGAGCAAGTTTGGCGGCGGTCTTGCTCTCAACGGCAGATGGGGATGATGTCACCAGGAGGGTCTTTTTTTTTTTTTTTTTTTTCTAATTATGAGAGGGGGTCTTCATCTTCATATTTACATTACTTTTTTAAAAAAAAATTAGGGAGATTAATCCATTTCTAAGAGAGTTTCTTTTATAAATTTAATTGTGTTTTTCAAAATACCCTTTTGAAGTTTTGTCTTTTTTTGACATGTGGCAACTCCGTTTATAGACCTAACAGAAGGGGGAAAATTACAAACAATAAAAAATTTGGGGGGGCATTTTATAGGGATGTTCATCGGATAGGATCCGTCCTATTTTAATCGTACAACATTCGATCCAATCAAAGATCGGACTTTGAAAATCTCATCCAATCCGTTAATAGTGTAACATCCAATCCAATTCATACCGTTAATATTGTAGAATCTAATCCAATCCAAAGTTCAGGGGAAAAAGTGTAATTTATAGCCCATCTTTGTCTCAATAGAGATTTTCAACGGCATGTTTCGGTCCTCTTCCCCATTACTTAGAAAAAGTGAGCCACTGATTCAGATACAAGATACTATCATTATCGCCTGGACAATTAGACACCCAACCTGTAATCGCAACGACCCAATTACAAGAGCGGAGCTTACCAACTGAGTTATATTCCCTTGAGCCGAGTGGAGTATGCATGAAGAAGTAAAATACTTCTTTTATTTTTTTCCTTGACGCAGCTGAGGAAAAGTGTAGTTTGTCAAAAATATAAGTAACACTTAATTTTTTTTTTCCTAAGGTAATTTAAGTATTTTAAGGTCAAATTTTGGTATTTTATCGTGGAAGTGTAAAACTTTTATATATTAACTATTGTAATAATAAAACAAAACTCCATTCTGAACTATCATTATCTATTAATTGTAATCTTGTGATATGAAGAAGTAAATTATAAAAATACAGAACGCACAATTTATTATTATGTTTTTAAATAAAAATAAAATACATCAACTTAAATAACCCTTTTTACAATTAACCGTACACAAAGATAAAACTTTTCCACTACTTGGAATATTTTAGTCGTAATAGACGTGGTTGAGAATATATATTGAAACCCTTTACGTGCATGTGGTTAATTAGCTGATTAGATTATTGAATGTTAAATGTGTAAGAATCTTCTTATCATTAAAAAATATTCGTTGTATTAATATTTTAAACCGTACTTAATCATGACTAATTTAAATTATTAATTTAGGATTACTATATCATAATAAGATACTTTGTTTCTATGTCATTTTATTGTTGACTTTTTCTACATGCTTGGGATTAGAACAATATTTTATTGCTTAATTAGCACCATTCCATACTAATTATTATTATTTTTTTTTCTGCTTGGAAAGCTCAATCTAATAGTTAATTAGTTTTTCTTTGACCCCATTTCATTCGTTCTTTCTTTTAAAAAAATTAGAGCTTGTTTGGAAACCAAGCTCAAAATTGGTTTTCTAAACTCAAGTTTTGTCTTTTTCCTTAAAAGTCTTTGTCTTTTTCCCAAAAAGTTTTTTGTCTTTTCTGAAAAGTCAACAAAATTTACTATTTCAACTTCAAAAACTCAACTCAAACTCACTTACCAAACGAACCCAGATCTGTCCAAATACACAATCTTTGTCTCTTTCTTTCTTAAAGGTAACTAGTTGTAGACACGTGCCACGCTGCACATGTTTAATCAATTTGTTAAATTAAAAATTAATTATGAGGTATTATGAGAAAATAGTTATTCATATAATATTGAGGAGAAAATAATTAAGTAGTACTAAATTAGAAAGGGGGTTAGCAAATCACGTAGAAGGTTAATTGGGTAATGTTATGAGAAAATAATAGTTGAGATGGTAAAAAAAATTTGTCTGAGTAAGGATATATTTACAAAAAATTTACTTCAATATGAGAAAAAAAAAGGAAAATAAAATTAAAAATGATAAAAGAAAGCAAACAGAGAAGAGATTGGCACGTGGGCAAAAGTGAACAATAATTTAAAAGACTAAAAATAAAAAATGTATACATTTATCAAAATTTGCACACGATGTGGATCGCTATTCAACTAAGGGCCAAATATTAAGAAAAATAGTAGTTGAGAATGAGATGGTTATAAAAAAAAAATAATAATAGGTATGCAATTATTTGAGAGAATTTTGTAAATGAAGTAAAGGAGGAAAAAAAATTAGCAATTAAAAAAAAAAGAAAGAGAGAAAAAGAAAAGAGAAAGAATGAAAAAAAATAATAATAATAAAGTCAAGAAGAAAAATGAACATTTTACTCTTTTATATATATTAAAAATATATGTTCAGATTATGTAATAAAAAAAGTACGATTATTTTTAACAAAAGGGTTAAAAAAAAAGTACCGTCAAAATCACATTTAATTAAAAAAGTCCGATTATTTTTAACAAAAGGGTTAAAAAAAGTACCGTCAAAATCGTATTTGATTAAAAAAAGTATGATTATTTTAACAAAAGGGATAATCTCACTTTTAATTTCATTTGTTTAATGACTTTTTAAACATTGTAAAACAAAAACTCGGGGTGTTTGGTGTGTAAGTTTGAGTTGAAATATTTTAGTTTCAATGGTAATTTTTATTGAATTTTCAGAAAAGACAAAATTTTTTTTGGAAAAAGACAAAAACTTTTTGAGAAAAAGACAAAAACTGAGTTGAAATATTTTAATTTAAGTTAAAGCTCCAAACTCCCCCTCAATCTAAAATGTTATTTCAAAGTTTAGTCCTTTCAATCATCCACTGTCAAAAAAAAAAAAAAATAAATAAATAAAAACATGGGGTTTTTTTTTATAATAATTTTACATGGTAGATAATGCTAATTAAGAATGCATATCTTTTCCGACTAGATTTTAATAAACAGACATTCGAAGAGACAGAAGACTAATTTTTTGGATAATTTAATAAATGTAGAATTCGTTATTTGACACTTCAACAATAAAAAAGATGAAATTAAGATCTAATCTATAATTGAGGGACCAAAGAAAGGATTAACCCTGAACAACAAAAATTGGATTTAAACTACAGTTGGTAACTCAAACACACACACACACACACACACACACACACACCAATACCCGCCTCCCTTTTTTTTTTAAATGAGTTAGTGTTAATTAAATGATCACATCTCTTAATTTGAATTATTTTTCGATTTATCCCTCTATTTAAAAAAACTACAAAACTTAATTTAGTTTCATCCATCATGTATTTATGTACGAAAAAACAATGAAAAAAAAAAACCTTAAATTTGACAGAAATTATTTATGAAATAAAAGAAAAAAACTTGAAACGTGCTTTTATTATTAAAGAAACATAAAATTCAAGATCTACTTCTGAAACTTGATGTTTTGTTTTAAGGTATTTTATAAATGTGCACAATATCTGTTGTAATCTACTTAAGGGTATTTGTGTTTTTTTTCTTCAATTCTTCTTCTTATTTTTTTCAGGTAAATTTATTCAATTTTTTCTAGTCACAAAGAGCATGAGGAATAATGTTAAAATAAGTTTTCTAAATTTAAAAGATAACTTTAAAAATTAAAAATAAATTGATAAATAATTAAAATTAAGATTAATTATTATTTAAAAATTTTAAGTAATTTGCTATAAAATTTAATTATTTAATTTTTTTGGTGAATGTAATTATTTAATTTATTTATAAGTAAATGTAATTATTTATTTATTTATTTGCTAGGAAAGAAGCAATGTAATTATTTAATTTTTTTGGTAAATGAATAATGTAATTATTTAATTAATCCTTAAGAGTTATTACCAAACCCAGATGACAATGAATATAATATTTTAAAATTATCATAAACTACCTGGACCTAGAGGCCAAGATTTTGCCACGTCGGTGATATGGAACGAAGCAAAGAGAAGATATAAAAAAAGATAGTAAGGGCTAAAGAAAGTGTGGCTTTTGCTTCTCATGTCTCGATACAAAGCAATAAAATAAAAAAGAAAACCCGATTTTAAAAATGGTAGACCCAGTAACTTTTAAAGGGCACTGTTTATTTTACTTTATTTATTTATTTCTCAGCAGCAAAAGAAATAATTGTTTATTCTGATTTAAACACAATCGGCTTGTGTTGTGTGAGCGAGATTTTTCTCGTTTTTGTCTCAGAAAAAAAAAGAGAAAAAAATATATCATTGGGTAATATATGAGGTTCATATTGTGTTTGTGTTGTGTGTTTTTGCTACCTAAAAAGCTTGTTTTTTGTGTGGTTTATGTCTTCGGTTTGGCCTCGCAGATACAGGACTCTCTCTCTCTCTCGTGGCTCTAATGGTACTTCACTCTCTTCTCTCTCTCTTCTCTCTCTCTCTCTCTCTCTCTTCTCTCTCTGACATTTAATGAAGGGTAGTTTGACTCTACTATGTTCTTGAAAGATTTCTTCTAGTGTCTCTTTGTGGGGTTGGTTGTTCTTGGTTTGATCCTACTCTTCTCTTTTCAGGGTTGTCTGTGGTTGGGAATTTGCATATAAATTTTTTTGTGATTGTGAATTTGTTTTTGTGGGTATTGAGGATTTTGTGTTATTTTTTGAAGGTAACTGTTTTTGTTGCACTATTTCTTTAGATTGAGTTTTTGATGTTTTGATGGGGATGAGAGAGAGTGTGTGGAAATAGAAGGTAGAGAGAGAGAGAGAGAGACAGAGAGAGAGAGTGAGAGAGAGAGAGAGAGAGAGAGAGAGAACTTTGTTTTATTGGATGTGTAAGTTATGGCCTTCATGCAGTTCTAGATGGATAACATCAATGGAGGGTTCCTCTGATTCTGCTCGTAAGAAGTCTAGTAGCTCTAGGGAGTTGAAGAGTTCGAGGGTTTCGAACCCCGATTTGCGGCTTCGCCACGGTGGTGGTGGTGCTGGTGGTGGTAGTGGTAGAACTGGGTTGTCAAGTGATGTAGTGTTGCATGACTCTAGCTATAACAGAAAGGGAAGAGATGATAATAGGGTTTCGGTTGCTCACACTGAGTACGCTCAAACTCACGGCGGTTTGTCTGGAGTTTGCGAGGACGAGGTTGCGGTGAACCCTTTTCTTCGCGCCATTGAATGGGGAGATGTTAGCTTGAGGCAATGGCTGGATAAACCAGACAGATCAGTTGATGTGTTTGAGTGCTTGCACATATTTAGGCAATTAGTGGAGATTGTGAATGTGGCACATTCTGAAGGCATTGTTGTACATAATGTGCGGCCTTCTTGCTTGGTTATGTCGTCCTTCAACCATGTTTCCTTCATCGAGTCTGCGTCGTGTTCGGATTCTGGGTCTGATACTCATGAAGACGGATTGAATAGCCCGACCTTAGAGGTTAAGGATTCGTCTTCTCCCTTGCCCGGTGACTTGCATCAACAGAGAAGTAACACGGGCAGTGAAGATCTTAGACCAATAATGGCTTCAACGAATGCTTTATCAGAAACGAGTTGCATGCAGTCAAGCTCAACTTACGCAGTGCGCGAATATTTGGTGGTTGAAACTGACGAAAATAGAAATAAAGATTGGAGGAGTACAGAAGTAGATGAGAAAAAACAACCATTTCCAATGAAACAGGTATTGCTAATGGAGTCGAATTGGTATACTAGTCCTGAAGAGGCTTCTGGTGGTCCGTATTCATGTGCTTCAGATATATACAGACTTGGAGTTCTTCTTTTTGAGGTTTGTAATGTATAATACTTCACCAGCATTTTTGACATAGATAAAGTTAGGTGTAAATATTTAATAATCGTTTATGTTTGTTTTCATTCTCAATATTCTAATGTGGTAATGCTATTTGTGACCAGTTGTTTTGCCCATCCAGCTCGAGAGAAGAAAAGAGTAGGACGATGTCTAGCTTGAGGCATCGAGTTCTTCCTCCTCAATTGCTTCTCAAATGGCCAAAAGAAGCTTCGTTTTGCTTATGGTTACTTCATCCTGAACCAACTAGTCGTCCAAAGATGGGGTGATTAAATGTTTTTAATCCATTCTCTCTCTTAAATTTGCTCGGTGCCTATCATTTTAAGTAATGAATTTATTCAAAGCTCTTCATTTCCCTTTGTTTGTCCATCGATTTAACCTTACTTCTTATGTCCTGCTGAATAAGTGTTTAAAGTTTCCAATTAGTGAAAAAAATTTCCTTGCTGTTTGATTCTGACCTAAAAAAAAAGCCCTTGCCCGTAAGAAAAGCGCCTCATGGCCAAAACCCATGCCTGTTATTCATCAACAAAAACCTTGAATAACATTTGGCATGTAAAGAGGGAAAAACTGATAAGGTGATTAAGGACCAGTACTAGAACATGTTCCTTTTTGCGATCTAGAAGGAAATCTCTTTTGCAATTTAGATTGAGAGGATTGAATTTTTCTTGGCTCGATCTTATATGTAGACGCTCCACTCAACTTAAGATCATTCCTTGCATTAGATATGTAGCTCGAAGAATGCCAGTTAGCTAATCAGTTTTTAGGTTTTTGTGAGATAATACTTAGGACCAACTTGCATCTAGCTTTGCATCAGGCAACTATATTTTATGAACATTATACTGATTTTCTTGTTCAAATTTTTTATTTTTATTTTTTTGCCGTGGCTTGAAGTACCATAACTGCTAGAATTCATTTTAACTGACTTATTAAGTTTTCTGTGGCATTTGAGTTATCCCCGCCATCTATTGTTCATCGTCTGATCTGTACACGATTTAGAATGGCAACTTGTGCCAAGAATTCCTCTTTTAAGATGCAAAATAACTTCAATAGATCAGATTTTTATACTCTATTTTCATCATATGTCACAGTGAATTATTACAAAGCGAGTTCCTAAACGAGCCGAGAGATGATCTAGCAGAACGTGAAGCAGCCATAGAGCTTAGAGAGCGAATAGAGGAGCAAGAGTTATTACTAGAGTTTCTTCTGCTTATACAACAAAGAAAACAGGAGGCTGCTGATAAGTTGCAAGATACACTCTCTTTCCTGTGTTCCGATATAGAAGAAGTCGTGAAGCAGCAAACTATTCTGAAGAAAAAGAGTAGTTCATGTCCCGATCTGGTGAAGGAAGATAGCTCAACATCAAGTCTCCCTTCAATGAATATTGTTAATGATGATGATTCTACTAGCTTGGGGTCCAGAAAACGATTTAGACCAGGATTGCGGATTCTTGACATGGAGGAATGTGATGATAATATAGATGGTGATCAGAAGACAGACATTGAAAACCAAGAAAGCATTCTTTACAAAAGTTCTCGGTTGATGAAGAACTTCAAGAAGCTAGAGGCTGCATATTATTTGACAAGATGCAGGCCAAGCAAGCTGTCAGGGAAACACGTGATTAGACATTCAACGATTAGCAGTGATGGTAGGGGTGGTTCTGCTGTTGTAACCGAAAGAAGTTCTGTTACTAATTTGGCATCAAAAGATCAGGGTTATGACAGTAGACAAGGTGGTTGGATAAATCCATTCTTGGAAGGTTTGTGCAAGTATCTATCTTTCAGTAAATTGAAAGTCAAGGCAGATCTGAAGCAAGGGGATCTTTTGAATTCATCAAACCTAGTATGCTCGATCAGTTTTGATCGTGATGGAGAATTATTTGCTACCGCTGGTGTTAATAAGAAAATTAAGGTATTCGAATGTGATGCAATTATGAACGAGGAGCGTGATATCCACTATCCGGTGGTTGAAATGGCAAGTGGGTCAAAGCTTAGTAGTATTTGTTGGAATAGTTATATAAAGAGTCAGATTGCTTCAAGTAACTTTGAAGGTGTCGTGCAGGTAAAGTCAAAAGCCTTCAATTTCTTCACCTTTCAGTTTTTGGTAACTTTGTGTTGATATAGTTACTTTACATTTTCAGATATGGGACGTGACAAGAAGTCAAGTGCAAATGGAGATGAGAGAGCACGAGAGGCGTGTGTGGTCGATTGACTTTTCGTCTGCAGATCCAACGTTGTTGGCCAGCGGGAGTGATGATGGTTCTGTCAAGCTATGGAGTATCAATCAGGCAATTCTATTTTTGCACTTGGTGGATGTCAGCTTTGAAACTAAACGTACTGCTGTTATCTATTTGCATGCTCTCTATACTTGATTCTTGATGTATAATAAGTTGTTTCTCTTACTTGGGATGCTACTGCAGGGCAAAAGCATTGGTACGATCAGAACGAAGGCTAATGTCTGCTGTGTTCAGTTTCCCTTAGACTCAGGCCGTTCCATTGCATTTGGCTCAGCAGATCAGAAGATTTATTACTACGATCTACGTAATCCAAAGGTTCCTCTCTGTACATTAGTTGGCCACAATAAAACTGTGAGTTACGTCAAGTTTGTAGATGCAACGAATCTTGTGTCAGCATCCACTGATAACTCACTGAAGCTTTGGGATTTGTCAACGTGTACATCTCGGGTCGTTGACACTCCACTTCAGTCCTACACAGGTCACATGAATGTAAAGGTATCTCCATATCTTGGATTACTATGTATTTTTTGGAGTAATAATCTTTTTCATTTTGATATCGATCAAGCTTGATGAGATCTTGATTTGAACGATAACTTTTTCCTTTGTTACTAATCAAACTTGTTCGGATTAGAATGATTGTGATGTACTTAGGCTGGAACCAGGATGAGACTTAAGTGGAAGGTATAAAAAAGGGGCCAAGCTTGTGAGCCGTGAAAAGAAATTAACAGAAAAAATATGCACTTTGCAGAATTTAGTGGCTTCTATCATAGTCTAAATGCGCTATATTTTTTTTTTCCCCTGAGATAATGCAATAAATACTTAATTGTAGTTATTAACGACTTTCTTCGAGTCAAGGGAGGTTGCATCATTGATTGGTGATCTATGTTTTTGTTTCCACTAGATGTAACCGATTTTTCTGTGAATCTTTCCGGCATAGAGACTGTCAAACAGAAGGAAAGACAATCATTTCTTTGGGTAACCATCAAATATTTATCTTTGTTTTCAAATTAATTTTATGATGTCACATAAAGGTCATAACGTTGACGATGTTGGTGCAATTAGGAAGGAACTTTACAATACCCCCGATAAAGTTGAATTGATGACAACTTGATTTTTGCAGTCCAGTTTTTACAACATTTTGTTTTTTGTTTTTTGTTTTCTTTTTACTAGTTTTTAATTAAGATGTTCATGACCCATACAACCAAAAACGTTCATATATCAACTTGAAATATGAGAAAGACTCAACAAAAACCTTTAGAGAAGAGTACTTAAAACTGGCAGATGTTTGATGTGTCCTTAATAAAGGGTAAAATTTACTACATTATCAAAAAAAGGTAATTTAGGAGGAAAGGTTTTTCAGGCCTCTAGAGACCGTATTGCATGATGAAAGGATGGTTTACTAGGTTTTCAATAGAAGACGACGACGACCCTGAATTGCTGAGGAGTTGCTGCTCATGCTCATACCAAATTTGAAAAATATCCTATGCAATTGCACACACACCAAATATATATATATATATATATATATAAATATAAATGTGTATATATATGTATGTAATGTAGAAAAATACTGGGTGTAGGCAGTACTAGAGTATATGGCTAAATGGGAAGGTAGGTTATGTATGGTTAAAGGCTTGTTTGGTATTGCTTCCTGGGTCCAAAAGCTACTTGTGAGAACTTTTAGTTAAAGTGGCTTTTCGAGAAATCTCATAAGAGAAGACTTTGAAAGAACTTTAAAAGTAATTTATTAATTTATTTTTCATTTTATTACTTTTTTTATTTTTTGAAGTTTAAATATCATTTTTGTCTCTCTAAAAATATGGTTCCAAACACTGACTGAATAGTCATATGGTTTACTTTTCTTATTGTACTGCCTAAAAGCATAAGTAAAAGCTATGTGAAACGAGCCCTCCAGGCATGGTGATCTATAATTGGATGTTAATGCACGTTCTTTTGGTTGTTGCAGAACTTTGTAGGTTTGTCAGTTTCTGATGGTTACATTGCTACAGGCTCGGAGACGAATGAGGTAATGCAACTAAAAAGTACACACGACTTCTGTTGAGTTCCACATGCTTGTCTGGTCGTTAACCTCACTTCAATAATGCAGTGACAATTTGAGCTAGTTTTGTTCTTTTCTTTGCTCTAAAACAACGGTTAATATGAGTTCTGAGAAGCCAACTGAATTTCAAGCATATCGAATAAGCCTTTTTCGGAACAAATTAGGAAGAAGCAAATAGTTTATCGCATAGACAAGTTTCTGAGTTCTTTACTATGTTTTAGTTGGATGAGTTGGATGAGATTAAGAACTTGACAAGATAGGGCAACAAGAATAGGTAAGTTATTAAGGCTCACTAATTTCGTGTCGTGTCACAGGTTTTCGTTTACCACAAAGCTTTTCCCATGCCTGCGTTATCTTTCAAGTTCAACAACTCCGACTCGTTTTCTGGCCACGAAATGGACGAATCCACACAGTTTATCTCATCTGTCTGTTGGCGTGGCCAGTCCAACACCTTGGTCGCTGCGAATTCGACGGGGAACATTAAAATTTTGGAGATGGTTTGACTTTGAGCTAGTGAATTCCCTAGCGGTTCAAGATCCTTCTTGCATGGAGGAATGTTTGGTTGAACAGGAAAAAAAAAAAATTATGTAAAGAACTCTCATACCAGAGAAGCTTGTGTAGCTCGTAGGTGCGGCCAAAAACAGCCCACCGGAAACTGCAAGATTGTGAGCAACACAACAAAATTTTGGTATTAGATTATAGCGGAGGTGGCGGTTGTGAAGAGAGAACATTCTTGTTCGCATATTCTGTAGATAGAAATTCAAAGGAAAAGGAAAGGTAAAGTAGTTGGTATTTTGTCACCATTAAAATGCTTACTATTCAAAAATCCTTTCTATGAAAATATGAATATGATTTCACTACAGTACCTTTGTTTTTGCTTCCATATCATGATATAGCTGATAAGGTATGCAGGGAAATATGCTCATCTAGGTGTCTGTTTTTAACTTTTTTTGTCTACACAAACATAGGGAACACCCTATGTATTTACCAACTTTTGTGTTTCATACCAATTAGGGTATTTTTTTTTTCCACATTTGCCACCGAGCTTTACGGGTTTTGATTGCTAGCCCTTGAACTTCTCAGTTTGGCATTTACGCTCCTAGCTTGCTAAATTGTTACAATGTGGTCTATTTTGCTGATGGGTGTGTACTTGTGTTAAATTGGTGCCGAACAAACTCAACTGGTAAAAAAAATTCTAAACTTCCAATCCAAATTCTTAGATGAATATCTTAATTTTCTAACTCTCTATACCTCGATTGCGACCAAAATTCACAGCAAAATTAATAAACTGAATCACGTTTAACAATTTAACAAGTTGAAATAGTTAATTGTCAAAATTAAAAGTTTAAGGGGGTAAGTTTCTGAAGTCCAAAAAGTTTAGGGGGGTAAAAATGTCAAAAATCCTATCAATTATTGCCACAAGTATTTGAGATATGTACTAATCTCAAATAGGAAGTTTTCAAAAGATGTTTCTACTCAAGTCTGACTTTAAAACTAGTAATTTTTCTTTGGATACATTTAATGGTAGGGCAAGTTATTACGTGTTATATGAGATATAATTCGATATATGAGTGTACACTATATATATATATATATATATATATATATAAATTCTTATCCTGATAAGTCTAATTTAACACGATGATTAGGTTACTCTATTGATATTTGATAGAATAAAAAACCGTGGTCTACCGTAAAGAATGATACCCTTTTTTCTTTTGAAGGAAAGTAAATATGTGAATTGATAGTGAGATTTCTTACTATTTTTCTCACTCATCTTTCTTTACGATGATTTGTCCTTGACAAAGTTTTTTCATAGTTTTCTTTTCTATACTTTTGTCCACCACATTACAGCCTGCACATCCAAGATCACTTTTAAAAAGTATCATTGGAGGAGCTTTACTTATTTTATTATTATTTTTGTGTGGCAGATGTATATGCATCTACATCAAGTGTAAAAATTGATTGTTTATGAAAAATAATTTGGTGCCTCCGATTCATGTCTGGCCCTTCCTGGATCTGGATCACAGTATGCCAACGACTTTTATAGTTTGTTTGGATCATAAATTACATATAAATGTTTATAGAATTTAAATGTTTGGATTTAAATGTAGAATTTAAATTGTGTATTCGACTTAAATATGTGTTTGGATATTTTTTGTTAATGGTAACATTTTAATGTGAAAACAAAAAACAAGTGTGGTACATATTTTTTTAAATACAAATATTTGAATTTAAATTTGAGTTGAATTATTATAAAATAGTTAAACATTCAAATAATTCCAATATAAGTGTTGCTCAACCGAACACATATTTACATTAGCATGCAATAATCACTATCACACTAGGGCATTTAAATGGGCCATTAGAATGAATGATATCCTTCACAAATCAACCAAAAAAATAAAATAAAAAAGGTTAAAACCAACAAAATTAAAGAGTGAGCATTTTCTCATAAACAGTTTTTTGTTGGTCACGTGGGTTTTTTTTATTTTATTTTAATTTATTTTTTATTTCAACTAATCCAAAGTCATTAGTTGGCAAGGAATGCAAAGACATCATGTATGGTTATGGTGACAATGACAAATAGAGAAACATTCTAATTCATACTCCTTCGGTTGCTTATAATTTTCCATGCAGTTAAATGAATATATTAATATCGGTTGAAATATCAGTAATTCAGTATTATAAAAATTTAAGAAAAGAATATCAATATTAGTAGAAATATTAGAAAAAAAATTACAAAAGTTTTAAGAGAAATATCGATATTAGTTAAAATATTAAGAAAAAAAAAAGTACAAAATTGTGTTTTAAAACTTATTTCTAATAACAAATGAGTTAAGCATGAGAAATGTCATATATATTACATATCTCAATTTCTAAATGAAGTCCTATGAGGCTTAAACATGATTGGGATGTCGTTTTGATTCAAACAATACTGGTGCCATTACCTGTTATTTGAATAGTATTAACTGTAGTCGGAATGATACAACATACAACTTTATTGATTTCTCCTACTATATTTCAGTGAATAGGAAACTGTGAATTCTTCTCTTCTTTTTTTTTTTTTTTTTTTTTTTTTTTTTTTTTTGGCTTTTAAATAAAAAAATCCGAATCTTCTATTGACGACAAAAGTCAATTATTTATGTTAGAATATATTGATTAAAAAAAATGACATTAGTATCAAAACTTGGAGAAATTTTAACGTCACCTGTATTTCTCTGAAACTTGGCGATATTTTAAATTTAGGAAATATTTTTTTAAAAAAATACTTCTGAAATTTCGATGATATATTGAGCCATGAGAATAAAGCTTTAATTCAACACTAACTATCATCCAGCCATGGATTCTTTACTTGATGGCGTGTAAATGGACTCTTGTGTGATAATGACTAGGAATAAATAGAATTCATATTTGGCGATTAACTTTACTTCTTATATCTAGATATGGATGGAAATAAAGGACACCATATCTTTAGATGCTGAAAAAATAAAAGATAATTGTCAACCTCTCGTCATTGCTGTTGTCATCCCACTAATACAAAACCGTGTTGCACATTGACTTGGGCCACTGTAATTATACATTCCCCTTTTCTTAATTATTACACACAGATGTTCCACAATTAGAAGAATATAAATCTACTTTATTTATTTATGTAGCTTTTGACACTTATCAATCATCCTTTAAAAATCGGAAATCTTCATACTTTTTTTTTTTTTTTTTTTATGGTAAAATCCTCAAAAGTAGATTTATATAAACACTCTTTTTATCATATTATCGGATTTATAACCTTTTTTTTTTTTTATATATACGTTATTATAAAAATCAATTGATTTCGTTTTAACTTTTTTTAATGATATTTATCTTTTGTATCAACAGTTGTTAAAAAAATATTATGTTACATATAATTTTATATACAATTACAAGTCAATTAATTGTTATAAATTAATTTACTAGAAAGTTACAATTATCGATCTTGTCCGACTACTTAGACAATTTCTATATATATAATAAAATAATATTGATTAACTAAAGTTCTAAAAAAAAAAAAATTTCCTAGCAAAAGGTGATTAGGCACCATCATCGATCTTAACAACCGTGACTAGCATAACGTTTGTGATCAAAATAATGGCTGATCTGCCTCAATTCCAACAATTATGAGGCAAGGTTACAGCTAAGAATCAAAATTCTTTTTCTAGAATTAATTTCTAAACAAGTTTTGTCCCGTTTGTAAATATGACCCACCCATTTGTCTACTTCTCTACTCTTTCTTTCTTGACTAGCAAGCAAGATTTTTTCATGAGCCCGAGCTCTATTTACATTGATTTTGACCAAACTTAGCTGTCAAAATTTGTCTAGCTACAAGGCGGCGAAGTCTCTGAGCCCCGGGGCTAGGTTTGAGCTTTGTCGGATTCCCGACCTTTGAACATTTAGGACTGCCCGCGCACCAGCCACCAGGGGTGAACCCCTTTTTCTTCCGACGAAGCAATTCCTTGTCGATCTTATCGAGGGCAGGGTCGTCTTGTCTGAATTTCCGAGCAAAGGCTGCACCACTCTGGATCATCGTGCTGGTATCGTTGATAGTGAGTGTGTGCGGATGCTGCTTGGGAGGAAAATCCCAAGAAATGTAGTGCAGGTCATGGTTAACTACAGTCTTAGCATACTCCGGCTCGTTGCATACGACGGTTTGAAAATAGCCTTCCGGTGAAGACACGAAGTTTGTGTAGTACATGAGGAGTGTTCTTGGAAGGTTGTCCCAACCCCATATGCAGTACTCCACGAATGAGCGTGATAGAACCATCCACGCCGAACCTGCAAAAAAATGGCTAAATATTATTACGATTCTACGAAGAAAATGAAAAAGGGTCGGTAATGCAGAGGAGTATACAAATTTTTCTCTCTTGAACATCCGGGGGCATGTAGTTATGCGCTTTCATATTAAAAATGTGATTTTGAGCATGTTCTCTAGTGCAAATTCTCGACGGGTATTAAGTTTCGACTACAGGGGTATGCTAAGAGCTATATAACTTGAGCACTTTTGAATAAAGTACAGTATGAGTTGCAAAGAGAAAGGTTACTCAGTAGTCATGAATCCAACTTTCCAACCAACACTGTCGGTTTTGTCAAAAGCCCGAGCAAAAAAAAGCATGTAAAGCTATTAATCATTTCGCAGATTTGAAAAAACTCGAACATTAAGTCCGTTCATCCAGATGAAGATACAAAGTAAAGTTTCATGGATAACCAGAAGGTTAAAGAAACATGTATTAAGAGAAAAAGATAACTTACCAGTAAATAATTTAAATGCTGTTGGCAATGTCCGTCTAGGCGAGACAAAAAATATATCTTTCTTGACGGATAAATAGAGACCAGGATCCATAATCAAAGGCATAGCCCGTTTATCTCTGCAGAGTTCAGATACTCATGTAAGATTTCCATCAACAATATAAGAAATAAATTGATTCATAAAGTTTGCTTCTTTTTTTTTTTTTTTTTTTTTTTTAAGTGATCATAAAGTTTGTTTTCTGTAATAAATAAAGAGAAAAGGAGAGTGCTCACTCCTTCCAACCAAGCTGGCTAGTGTGCTCGATGAAATTCAAGTTCCGATCCAGAGTCGAAAACGTATAAAGAAGATCTGCACAATTAAACAAACGAATTTTAGGACAAAACAGTCACACCGTCGAATTACAAGCCTAGCTGTTCGAGACTAACCATCTTGAGTCACCAGCGGATAATCCGAAGCACTAAGGTTGATAAACCAATCCCAATCCTTGCTCTTCTTGAGAAGAATAGCACAGGCATGAAGAGTATTAGCAACCATAGTAGGTCCTCTATATGTCACCATGTTAGCTTTTGTAATCATATGAACGTTACCAACTTCGACGAACATCGTCTCATTTTGCACTCTCGAAGCCAGCTGCAGCCTCTCCTCAGCCAGGGACTCGAGGTCCAAATGAACAACATACTGGTTCAACGGATGGTAAAGAGCCTTGAGAGTTCTCCAAAGTTTTTCCAGATCGCCTCTAGAACCCGAAATTAAGTAGGCAAAACGGGGGAACGACCACGGGAGGGGGAGGGGGAGGGAAGAGCTGCGTGATCTTTGACTCGGCAAAAACGGGATTCGTTTCATTCGCGGACAAGCGAGACGGGAAGATTGAAAAGATCGAATTGATTGAGTGCAATGAAGAGATAAGACCCATGTTCAAGGATGTGGCGAGAAGGATTATGCATAGGACAGAGCTCATCACAAGAGGAAATAGCCACTTCTTCTCCACGTTTAAATACCCCATTTCCAAGCCTTATCATGGGTTCTGATTTAACTAACTAATTCTGAATCCGCATAACAAAAGTTTCCTAAAATTCTCTGAAACCTATAACTGAATTATTCAGATTGAGTGTTGATAAAAAGACCCTTTAAAAAAAAAAAAAAAACCAGAAAAGGAAAAAAAGATTAGAATAATTAACAAGAATGATGAGCTAAACATGACCTTAAATAATTAAAATAAGATGCGTTGTTGAATCATAAATTGTTAAATTAATTCGGAGTAAACATAGAAAATGGAGATAGCATAAACAAGTTTCTCAAACATCCTAGGGATAACCGACAAAAATAAGCACAAAGCAATCAAATAAAGATAAATGCAAAAAAATACAAACAAAATAACAAATTTTGCTAATGATAAGCTAATAAATACAAACATTTATTCGAAAACAACACCGAATCAATTTTTCTTTTTTTTTTTTTTTTAAGAGGAAAAATTCCTAATGATTTATAGGGAAAAAACCCTCAAATATTTTTCCCAAAAAATAGGAAAATTTTTGAATTATCAAATCTGAGAAAGAAAATCATCCGAAATATTAAACGGGTTCTTAAGAAATTCAAATAAAAGGAAAACCCAGATCAGAAAATCCGGTTTAATTATCTTGAAGCCGATAAATAAATCAAGCAAAGACAAAAAGTACTTACATTGAAGAGAGGAAATTATCAAACGTAATATATCAGATACCAACAGAGCCAAATCTTTATCCCAATAAATAATAATAAATATGAAGGATCGCCAGAGAATTCGGAACCCAGTATGAAGAAAATAACTCTCGAGAAAAAAAAAAAAAAATTTGTGATGATGAGAGGAGAAGCAAACACCTGTACACAACAGCAAGGAGCTTCTGCACGTTCAGCCGAGAGATAACAGAAAAAATAAATTATTAATTAGTAAAAAGGTTTATGCAGAGAGACAGAGAGATTTTTTTTTTTTTTTTTTGGTTTTTTTTTTCAAATTTATAAATGTTTTCTTTTTATAAAGGGGAAAAAAAAAAAAAAAAGAGGAGTTTGTATAGAGGACGTGTGTGAGAGAGAGATTAGCGAGGAGTTGGGTATGAGTTTGTTTAAGGAATTTCTTTTATGAAATCTTTCGGCTATGTCGGGGCTTTTTTTTTCTTATGTGATTTTTGACCAACACGCCAACATTATTCACTACAAAACTCTTACTAAACGGGGCTCTCCAAATTATGATGCATTTAATTAAAGAGAAAATTACTCAATTAATCATTTTTTTATCAATTCATTTATCAATATAATACAATTTTTCCCTCTTCATTGATATGGATTCACATCTTCTGTTTAATTTTTAGTGTCTGAAATGATGTCTAACTAAAAATTTTATGTCATGCCATCTAAAAAAATTTAAAATGCTTTATAACTGATTTATTATATTTTAAAATCTAACATCTTTCAATAATGTGTCAAAATATAATTAGTTAGACATCATTTGGGACATCAAAATTGGAGAAGAGATGTTGATCCCACCACTATAACACAATCTCTCTTTCTTTTATATTTCAGATTTTATGAGTCTATTATATATTTATGTTTTGTCTTTTTTACCCCTAACGATCTCTCTCATATCTTTTTCTCCTTATATATCTCTCAAATCCTTCTCTCTCCTCTGTTCTCTCATGTGTAACAGTTATCAGTTTCTACAAGGAAAATAGTAAGTTGTGTAGTCCCACATCGCTTGAGAATAAATATATGTGATAGTTCATCATAAATAAAGAGACAACCTTCTAATGGTATGACGTCTTTTGGGGTGAGCCAGAAATTCCTGTATCCCATGATAACATTAGAATTTTTTTTAGATTTGATATCTTTGTATTATAAGGTTTTTAATTCCAAAACTCCGTTACACTATCGCCACGCATTCACACTGGCATCCTCCTAGTAAGTGTTCTAACTTAGTTAGAAATAAGATGTTAAGATAAGTTAGAGAGACTTCAGAATGATATGAGATTTAGGTTCACAATGTCTTACCGTCAAGTAAGAAAATGGTTGATTACGCCCAAACGTGTACAAAAACAAGCGGTCGATTGTAGCACAATTAGGACGGATCGATCCCACGAGGAGGTGATAAAAATAAACAAGAAAAGATTAGTGGAACAAAAGCGTTAGAGGAATACGTAATCAAAGAAAGAAGAAGAGGAATTATTTTCGTGATTTTTAAAACAAATTTAAAGACAACATGATTTAAAATGGAGAAAAGAAATTCAATGATAAAGGTGGTAAAGCATCAAGAATCCCTCACGTATATTGTTTTCCAATTTTAGTTTTGATTCAACAAAAGTGTTCGAATGAATTAAACTTCTCACGTTAAGACCAAAAAGATTATTATTATAAATTATCTAAAATCGACAATATATCAATTTGACGATATTGCAGTAAAAGATCAACTTATAAAATAATTCTAATTACAAAACATTACATGACAGAATTTACATAGAAAAAGCTTGACTGAATCTATATAAAAACTTGACAAATAATATTTTGCATTCAAAGAAAATTAGAGAATGGAGAAGAATATTTCACTCAAATATATATGCATTATAGAATTAAACAAACAAAACCTCAATTGGAATACTCAACACATGAGTTCATCTCTAGCTTCACCAAGAGAATTCTAGCCTAACTTGCAATTCATCTCACAAAATTCTAATAAGAAAACATGAGATGAAAAATACAAGATTAAAAGAAAAATAATATTACAAACTCAGCCAATAATCAATGGAAAAACAACAACACATGCTTGCTACCGAATCTCCTTTTATAGGCTTCAATCCCCAGCATCAAAAGGAAGATTTTCGGTCCAAAATTCATGCTATCAGGCTGGTAATCCGAGTGGAGAGAGGCGGTAATCTAGCTGGGAGAAACTGAATGCCCAAGCTGAAGTTGGCTGAGAATCCGGCCCGAGATTCTCGCGGACTTGGGCTGCGCGCACACGGGCTTGGACTGGCAGCTAGAATCGCGGGCCTGGAATCACGGGCTTGGGATTACTCAGGCTGGCAGGCACGTGGGGAGGAGTTGCTGCTGGTCTGGCAGCTAGGCTGGAGTTTCGGCCCGAAACTCGCGCTGGGACTGTGCTGGAGTTGCAGCTGGAGTTGACTGCTGGGCGCGGGCTTGGGCCTGGAATCACGGCCCGAAACTTGCGCTGGGCCAGCTGGAGGAGGAGCTGAGCTGGCTTCACCTGCGGAAGAAAAGAGAGAAAAAGGAAGAGAAAGGAAAAAGAGGAAAAGGAATAAATCAAAAATAAAATAATAAATATTTCTAAAGTAAAATATTATGATTTAAAATTATGAAATTACTTATTTAAAATGTAAATTATCTAATAAATTATGTGAACAAAAGTGTGTTTTTGTGCATTTATCACAACCCCCAACCAGCTTATTGCTAGTCCCTAGCAATTCAAGCGCAAGAAAAATCAAGTCAAGTTGAAGATTCAAATCGAAACCTGCAAAATCATCTAAGCACTCAAACAAAATATCAGCAAAAAATCAGAAAATGCTATCAAAACTACTTCAGTCATTACTCCAGAGTTGTGTGTGTGTGCACCAAACCATATCCTTCTTACCACAATCCGTAACACAAATAGCATCGAAAAATTCACCAAGAAAAAGTCTCAACTCCATTACCTCACGGGTGTTGGAAATATTTTAGTGCATAGGTTTTCACTCATGGAGTTGGAAATGAATCAGTCAACGCTCAAATGAGAGAGGCAATTTAAGGACAAGCTAATAAACAACCATTGATCAAATGATAGGCCAATCAAATATTCGGAACGTTGCACTATTTACCATAAACCACCTTTTGGGATTTCATTCGGATCAAATAGAAAATTACATAAATAAAGAGCCGTAAAATACAAACAAATAAATATACAACACTTTTTTTTTTTTTTTTCTCTTTTTATTTCTCTTTTTTTTTATTTTTTTATTTTTATTTTTTTAACAAGAGACATTACGCTTAATAGAACAAATGTAGTAGGGGATTCTTTTGACTGCTATGCAACACCAGATGAGAATATAACTGAACCACATGAATATTGATGATGAAATGAATGCTCTTGCCTCTTCTTCTTTCTTTCTCTCTCTCTCTCTCTTTTTTTTTTTTTTTTTTTTTTTTTTTTTAACAATACAAAAGAATAAGGCTCTATTACAAAAGATCAATTCTATCTAATCAAAAATCATCCCTCAAGCAAAAGTACAAGTTTAATAGTGGTGTTCTAAATAGTGATTTTACCAACTCAAAAGATCAATAAAAGTTCAAAAAGCTGTTTTCTCAACTCTCACAACTCACCAAAAATGAAACACTTGAACTCGAGAATTTTTCTCAACTAAATGTGTTAACAACCATCTTACCACAAGGTTTAGTATGTGCACAAAAGAAACTCTGGAAATCATTTCTTAATAGTCAAGATAACAGAAACTGACTCAAACTAAATATTTTGAAATCACACTTAGGTAACTTTGCAAAAATTTTGATCTAAATTCCAAAATGACAAAAATTAAACTTACGCATGAATATGCTCACCACCCCCAACCAAAAATCAGACAGTGTCCTCAATGTCTAATAATATGTACAAATGTGGGGAAAAAGGGAAGGAGAACACCTGGATGATGACGGTGGGAACATAGATGGGCTACCTGATCTGAAGCTCCAAAACACACAAAGAAATCACATAATAACAAACTGAAAATAAAGCACACAAAACACACGAAAACAAAAATATGATACAAGAAGGGTGGAAGCAAACTACTCATAAACCGGGGCCTCAAGAATGGTTTCTTCAGCCTCGCTTACTCGTTCAATGTAATGCTTCAGTCTCTGACCATTGACTCTGAAAATTCTCCCATTGCTTGGGTCCTTGACCTCAACAGCACCGTTGGGAAAGACTTGTTTTACCACAAATGGACCAGTCCACCGCGACCTCAACTTACCTGGGTGGAGATGCAGACGGGAGTCATAAAGATGCACCCTCTGATTTGGCTCGAAGTTCTTCCTCAAAATCTGCTTGTCATGAGCCACCTTAATTCTAGCCTTGTAAATCTTGGAGTTATTATATGCATCATTTCTCAACTCCTCAATTTCCGACAGCTGGAGCTTGCGATGTATACCTGCAGCACCGAGATCAAAGTTAAGGGCTTTGATAGCCCAATAAGCCTTATGTTCGAGTTCTACAGGTAAATGACAGGCTTTTCCAAAGACAAGCCGATAAGGAGACATTCCAAGGGTGGTTTTGTAAGCAGTGCGATATGCCCAAAGTGCATCAGAAAGGCGTAAAGACCAATCTTTGCGATCAGGGTTTACCGTCTTCTCCAAGATTTGCTTAATCTCCCGGTTTGCTAGCTCAGCTTGGCCGTTTGTTTGTGGGTGATAAGCGGTTGAAACTTTGTGGATCACCCCGTATTTGCGCATCAAGGCCTCGAAAGAACGATTGCAGAAATGTGTGTCTTGATCACTGATGATAGCGCGAGGTGTACCAAACCGAGATAACACATTCTCTTTCAAGAACTTCACAACTGTTGCATTATCATTGGTTCGACACGGCACGGCTTCTACCCATTTAGAAACGTAATCCACAGCGAGGAGAATGTAGAGGTAACCAAAAGAAGATGGAAAGGGTCCCATAAAATCTATCCCCCAACAATCAAATATCTCTATCACAATAATTGGGTTCAAGGGCATCATATGGCGACGGGACAAAGCACCTAACTTTTGGCACCTAGGACAAGAGCGACAAAACTCATTAGTATCTTTAAACAAAGTGGGCCAATAAAGACCACACTGCAAGATTTTTGTAGCAGTCTTCTTTACGGAGAAGTGACCACCACATGCATCATTATGACAAAAGTTTAGAACACTATGAATCTCGTCATCGGGAATGCATCGCCTCAGGATTTGGTCAGGGCAGTACTTGAACAGGTACGGATCGTCCCAATAGAAATTACGCACCTCAACCAAAAATTTACGCTTATCTTGAGCACTCCAATCAGCAGGAAGTTCGTTGGTCACCAAGTAGTTGACGATGTGAGCGTACCACGGTAGCTTAGTGACAGCGAACAGATGTTCATCGGGGAAATCATCTCGGATAGCAGGACCATCAGCAGGGTCACTAAATTCGAGTCGAGAGAGATGGTCCGCCACAACGTTTTCGACTCCTTTCTTGTCCTTGATTGTGATGTCAAATTCCTGCAACAAGAGAATCCACCTAATCAATCGCGCCTTGGCATCCTTTTTGGAAAGGAGATACTTAAGGGCTGCATGATCTGTGAAGATGGTGATGGGTGAACCAATCAGATATGCACGGAACTTGTCAAGTGCAAACACAACAGCGAGCAACTCTTTCTCAGTGGTTGAGTAGTTCAATTGAGCACTATTCAGAGTGCGGCTTGCGTAATACACCACAAAGGACTTCCCCTCTCTTTTTTGACCAAGGACTGCCCCAACAGCATGGTTACTTGCGTCACACATAATCTCGAATGGTAAGCTCCAATCTGGTGACTGAATGATGGGGGCAGAAGTCAACTTCACCACAAGCGTTCGGAAAGCATCCTCACACTCTTGCGTCCACTCAAAAACGACATCTTTGGCTAGGAGATTACATAACGGACGAGAAATCACAGAAAAATTCTGTATGAACCTCCTATAAAAACCAGCATGCCCGAGAAATGACCGAACTTCTTTCACTGACTTGGGGGTGGGCAATCTAGAGATAAGTTCAATCTTAGATTGATCGACCTCAATCCCTTTCTCAGAAACAACATGCCCCAAGACTATGCCAGATGGTACCATGAAATGGCACTTCTCCCAGTTGAGCACGAGACCTTTCTGTTCACATCTTGTCAGAACAGCTTCCAAGTTGAGAAGGCACGAATCAAAGGAGTCGCCGAAACGGTCAAGTCATCCATGAACACTTCCATATATTTTTCGACCATGTCGCTGAAAATGCTCATCATGCATCTCTGAAAGGTGGCCGGCGCATTACACAGTCCAAATGGCATGCGCCGGAAGGCATAAGTACCAAAAGGACAGGTAAAAGTAGTCTTCTCTTGATTCTCCAATAGCAATCTCGATCTGATAATAACCTGAGTAACCATCAAGAAAGCAGTAGAAAGGATGACCAGCTACGCGTTCTAAGATTTGGTCGATGAACGGAAGCGGAAAATGATCCTTACGGGTGGCGGCGTTCAGCTTTCGGTAGTCGATACACATGCGCCAACCCGTAACAGTCCTTGTGGGGACCAAAGCCCCTTTCTCGTTCTCCACCACTGTCACCCCCGATTTCTTGGGCACTACCTGAGTTGGACTGACCCACTTGCTATCAGCGATTGGATAGATGATACCTGCATACAAAAGCTTCAAGACCTCATTCTTCACAACTTCTTTCATTGTTGGGTTCAGTCTCCTTTGGGGATCTCTTCGTGGAGTAGCCCCGTCTTCCAATTTGATGTGATGGGAGCAAATTAAGGGGCTGATACCCTTAATGTCAGCAATCGTCCAACCTAACGCAGCCTTGTGCTTTCGCAGCATGTCGACTAACCGCTGTTCTTGTGATGCGTCAAGTTTAGATGAAATGATAACAGGAAAGGTATCACCAGCTCCCAGGAAGACATGTTTCAGACCCTCAGGTAGTTGAGCTAGCTTAAGTGTTGGGATCTCTTCGGTGGATGGTTTTGGCCTTTCTTTCTCTCGAGGAAGCTCTTCGAAACGTGGTTGCCAAAACTTGGTTCCTCTGCCTTGTGAATCTTTATAGATGGTAGCGTTGTTGGCCAACTCACAAGGACCGGAACTCTCAGAGTCAGAATTGTGGAGGAGATCATCAAGATTATCGGAATCACTTTGTAGTTGAATCTCCTCCGAGACGAGTGTGTCGATCAGAAATGTTTGGTGACACTCGTCATCATCGTGTGGCTGCTTCGAAATGTGGAAAACATTTACCTCCAAGGTCATGTTCCCGAAAGATATCTTCATGAGACCATTCCTACAGTTGATCAAAGCATTGGCTGTAGCAAGGAAAGGTCTACCGAGGATGATGGGAATCTTGGACTCCATGCTCACCACAGATTGGGTATCAAGGACAAGGAAATCAACGGGGTAATAAAATTTCTCAACTTGAACCAGAACATCCTCAACTATACCCCGAGGCTTCTTGATCGATCGATCGGCCAGCTGCAGAACCACAGATGTGGGCTTAATCTCTCCAAGACCAAGTTGCGAGTAAATAGAGTAAGGCATGAGATTGACACTCGCTCCAAGGTCGAGCAAAGCTTGGCCGAATTCCTGAGTCCCAATTTGGCACGAGATGGTGGGACAACCAGGATCTTTGTACTTGGGCAGCGCCTTCTGCTCGATCACCGCACTCACTTATTCCGTTAAGAAGGCGGTCTTCTTAACGTGGTGCTTCCTTTTGACGGTGCACAGATCCTTGATGACTTTGGCATAAGCCGGCACTTGTTTGATCACATGAAGCAAAGGAAGATTAATCTTCACTTGAGTCAAATGCTCTAGGATCTCACTTTGACTGTCCAGTACTTTCCCGGCTGATCGCAGAGCTTGGGAGAAAGGCACCTTTACTGGAAGTTCAGTTGGCTCATCTTTCTTGGGGGCAACTTCTTGACTACTTGAAGTGACGGTATTTCTTGATGGTTCGTCCAAAATCTTGCCACTACGAGTGATGATGGCGTTGAACTCCTTGATGTTTCGCCCTTCAGAGTTGGAGGTTTGTGCCATGTGTTGCCCAATGGGGTTGGATTGAGCTTGAGAAGGAAATTTTCCTCGTTCTTGAACAGCCAAGGCACCAGTCAGCTTTGTGATCTGGCTCTTCATCTCTTTACTTTCTTCCACCATTTGCGTGAAAAGTGATTCGAACTTTTGGTTCATCCTAGTCTGTGCCTCCATGAAAGAATGCAAGGTATTCTCAAGAGAATTCCTCGGCGGTTGTGCATGATACTGAGGTGCAGAATTTGCCTTTGGTGGTTGTGGCTGTTGCTCCGTTCTCCATTGTCTACCTGATGGTTGAGTTTGATTGGAATCTCTCCAACTGAAGTTTGGATGGTTCCTCCAGCCAGGATTGTACGTGTTAGAGAAAGGCTTGTTGTATGCCCCTAAGGCATTACATTGCTCCTCGTAACTCCCTCTCATTTCACTATAAACAAGGCAATCCTTAGCTAAGTGTTCCATCCCTCCACAAACGAAGCATGGCTCTTGTGACTCTGCCCTTGCGACCATGTGGATTCCTCTTCCTTCTTTGGTTTTGAGGGCCTCAATCTGTCGTGTCAAAGACTCGATTTGGGCCTTGAGGTTATCCTCTTCCCTTAGTTGGTAGACTCCAGCAGGTCGAGAACGACTAGTGCTGTCAGTAGCACTTGGTCCAGTCCATGTGTGGGCTTTCTCGGCTAGCTCGTTGAGATACTCGAAAGCCTCTTCGGGATCCTTCTGGAGAAACTCACCATTGCACATCATCTCCACAAATTGACGCTCTCGGATTGTGAGTCCTTCGTAGAAATAACTGACGAGGCGCCAACTCTCGTAACCATGGTGGGGACATTGATTCAACAGATCTTTAAACCGCTCCCAGACTTGATAGAGAGTTTCATTGTCCTTCTGAGTAAAGGTCGAGATCTGTCGTTTAAGACCATTAGTCTTATGGTGTGGGAAATACTTGTTGAAGAATGCAGTTGTCATCTCTTCCCATGATCCAATAGACCTAGGTCGCAAAGAATACAACCAGCTTTTGGCTTTGTCCTTCAGAAAGAAGGGGAAAAATTTTAATCGCACGGAATCTGCAGCCTCAGCTCGGTTGTGGAAAGTGGCCACCACCTCGTCAAACTCCCGAATGTGCACGTACGGATTTTCACTTTCTAACCCATGAAAGGTTGGCAAAAGTTGAATCATTCCCGGCTTGAAATCCAAATTCGACAAATTAGGTGGAAACATTATGCATGATGGTGTGGCCGTACGCGTAGGGTGAAGGTAGTCGTTCAACGTCTTTTGTTGGACCTCCTCGTTTTGAGCCATCGCAAAAGGATTTGGAATTGCTAAAGCGTTTGGAGATGGAGGAAGGCTAGACGTAGAAGTAGAAACTTCACTAGGGTCTTCAGGTCTTCTTGCGAATCTCCCTAGTTCGTTTCTATAACGATTCATTCACCTTAAGCGTTGTTTGTTTTTTTTTTTTTTTTTTTTTTTTTTTTTTTTTTTTACACAAAGAAAAATTTTACAAAAACAACAATAGTGTAAAACCGCGAATCGCAATCCCTAAGAATGCTCCCAGGAAAAATTGGTGGGGCGAGGCCTCCTTAAAAACCAACCTCCTAGACAGAACTTTCTTAGTTCGTAATTTCCAACGTTTCCACACAATTGCTTGGAAAATTTATTAAATTTTATGGCGTATTTTATGAAATGTTAGATGTTAGAAATTAGTATCCTAAATAATACTAAACTAAAACCTAATGTTACGCAAATTATGAGCCCTAATTTATTAACACTAAATTGGTAGCCAAAATGTTAAAAATTAAAAATTAAGAAATAAAACTATCAGTTATGAAAAATAAAATTCTAACACAAAATTAACAACATTTAGTATCAGAATGAATGAAACATAAAACGTAAACGTGATGAAAAACACTAACAATAAAAACGTAAAAAAAAAAAGTACAATATATACTAGCAAAAATAAAAGAAACTACTATTAACAATACTATTAAACACTATTAAAATCAAAAGAAAGAAACTGACCAAGAAAACTAAAAGAAAATTAACCCTCTTATTGACTAAAAAGATAACCAAAAACTGACAAAATATTAATGGAAATAGAAATTGATAGAAGAAAAATGAACAATCAGACCAAAAAAAAAAAATGATAAAGTGTTCTAAAATATAAAAATCAAAACTTAAACTGAATTTTTTTTTTTTTTTTATGTAGGCAAAACAAATATTATGTAAACTAAACTAACAAAAGCTGACAAAACTAATAAACTAAAGAAAATATAATATAAGCTAAAATAATAATAATAATAATAATAAAATTACAACGTAACAATAAAAAGGAAAATTAACAAAAAGTAAATGGCTAATAATTACTAATAAAACAAAATATTAAGTTATGTAAAGTAACAAAATACGAGAAAAAGAAAAGAAAAAAAATTATATAAGTTACTTACCTAAAATGACAAAATGACAAAATCAAAAATCAATTGCACGGTTAATAAAAGTTACCTAATATAAGTTACTTTTTTTTTTTTTTTTAAATACGTAAAAAAAAAATAATAATAAAAATGGAAACTAATGAAAACACTGACAGTGGTTTTTTTTTTTTTTTAACGTGAAAATAATAATAATAATAATAATAGGCGGAAACAAATGAACAGTAATTTTTTTTTAAACGGAAAAATAATAAAGAAATTAAAATAAAAATAAAATAAAATAAAATTACTTACCTCTTGGCAAAATATCTACTGATCAATCTTGCTTCTTGACACCTCCCCGGTAACGGCGCCAAAATTTGATTACGCCCAAACGTGTACAAAAACAAGCGGTCGATTGTAGCACAATTAGGACGGTCGATCCCACGAGGAGGTGATAAAAATAAACAAGAAAAGATTAGTGGAACAAAAGCGTTAGAGGAATACGTAATCAAAGAAAGAAGAAGAGGAATTATTTTCGTGATTTTTAAAACAAATTTAAAGACAACATGATTTAAAATGGAGAAAAGAAATTCAATGAAAAGGTGGTAAAGCATCAAGAATCCCTCACGTGTATTGTTTTCCAATTTTAGTTTTGATTCAACAAAAGTGTTCGAATGAATTAAACTTCTCACGTTAAGACCAAAAAGATTATTATTATAAATTATCTAAAATCGACAATATATCAATTTGACGATATTGCAGTAAAAGATCAACTTATAAAATAATTCTAATTACAAAACATTACATGACAGAATTTACATAGAAAAAGCTTGACTGAATCTATATAAAAACTTGACAAATAATATTTTGCATTCAAAGAAAATTAGAGAATGGAGAAGAATATTTCACTCAAATATATATGCATTATAGAATTAAACAAACAAAACCTCAATTGGAATACTCAACACATGAGTTCATCTCTAGCTTCACCAAGAGAATTCTAGCCTAACTTGCAATTCATCTCACAAAATTCTAATAAGAAAACATGAGATGAAAAATACAAGATTAAAAGAAAAATAATATTACAAACTCAGCCAATAATCAATGGAAAAACAACAACACATGCTTGCTACCGAATCTCCTTTTATAGGCTTCAATCCCCAGCATCAAAAGGAAGATTTTCGGTCCAAAATTCATGCTATCAGGCTGGTAATCCGAGTGGAGAGAGGCGGTAATCTAGCTGGGAGAAACTGAATGCCCAAGCTGAAGTTGGCTGAGAATCCGGCCCGAGATTCTCGCGGACTTGGGCTGCGCGCACACGGGCTTGGACTGGCAGCTAGAATCGCGGGCCTGGAATCACGGGCTTGGGATTACTCAGGCTGGCGGGCACGTGGGGAGGAGTTGCTGCTGGTCTGGCAGCTAGGCTGGAGTTTCGGCCCGAAACTCGCGCTGGGACTGTGCTGGAGTTGCAGCTGGAGTTGACTGCTGGGCGCGGGCTTGGGCCTGGACTCACGGCCCGAAACTTGCGCTGGGCCAGCTGGAGGAGGAGCTGGGCTGGCTTCACCTGCGGAAGAAAAGAGAGAAAAAGGAAGAGAAAGGAAAAAGAGGAGAAGGAATAAATCAAAAATAAAATAATAAATATTTCTAAAGTAAAATATTATGATTTAAAATTATGAAATTACTTATTTAAAATGTAAATTATCTAATAAATTATGTGAACAAAAGTGTGTTTTTGTGCATTTATCAATGGTTTTTACACATACCTTCCGAGTAGTGCCAATGTGGATAGTAGATAAAGAACTTTTATAGTGACATGATTGTGTTAAACACGCATGATTATGATGTAATCCTAGGTATGTACTTAATTTCTAAATAAGTACAACGTGTCCATAGAGTGTCGTAGACGTAGGGTTGTATTTGAACCCAAATGAGAGGAGCGATTCGAGTACGTGGGCGAACCTAGGAAGACAATAAAGATGTTTTTCTTGGTAATTCATAATGTTTTCTATGTCTCGATGTTGGAGAAATATGTAGCCAATCCTAGCCACTTGATCATTCAACAAAGAGTATAAGTTCAAGAAGATCTCAGTTATGAAGAGAGGCCCATTGAAAACTTAGATAGAGACGTCCACAAATCAAAAAATAATATGGAGATAGTCTTAGTGAAAGTGTCATGGCGTAGCCGTAGAGTAGAAGAGACAATATGAGAAAGTGACGATGATATGCAAGCTAAGTATATCGAGTTATTATAAGTTTCGAGGACGAAACTTATATAAGGTAGAAGGGATTGTAACACCTATAAGTTAATGTTAACGTTTTAGGTTATTTCTAACATACAAATAACCTAACAAAAGGAAGACTTGAAGCACGTCCACCGGTCCAACATGCTACCAATGCTAGAGTGTTCGCTATCACCAATGAGGAAGTGGCTGAAGCTTCTACCGAGGTGTGATTGTGACAGTCATCAGTCCCTATAAGGAAATGGTAAGCTATGCAGTGTCACATCGCTTGAGAATAGATGTATGTGATGGTTCATAAGTAAAGAGACCACCTCCTAATGGTATGAGGACTTTTGGGGTGAGTCTAAGAGCAAAACCGTGCGGGAACAAGACCAAAAGCGGACAATATTATACTAAATGGAGGCACGGGTCTTTACAAATAGTATCAGAACCTATACCCAAACGGAAGTGTGGCCAACGAGGATGTTGGGCCCAAAAGGAGGGGTGATTGTGATAGTCATCAGCCCCTATATGGAAAAGGGTAAGCTATGCAGTCCCGCATCGCTTGAAAATGAATATATGTGATGATTCATAAACAAATAAACCACCTTCTAACGGCATGAGATCTTTTATAGAGTTATCACTGTGCATAAACGTCATGAAAAAAGGGTACACATTTCTAAGACATGAAAATTGTGGCTGACCTTCAGCTCACAAATATTGTGCTTGGCTTGTTGTGCCTAAGCATCACGAAAATGGGTACACATTTTTACGACACGAAAATCGAGCTTGACTTTTGGTGCCAAAATGTCATGAAAAAAGTTATCGTTTTGACACACGAATATTGTGCGCAGCTTGTTGTCCCTAAATGTCACGAAAAAATATACACATTTCTGCAAAGCGAAAATCGCGCCCGACTTTTGGCACCAAAATGTTGTGAAAAAAGTTATCATTTTGACACATGAATATCGTGCGTGGCTTGTTGTGCCTAAACATCACAAAAAAGAGTGCATGTTTTTGCAACTCGAAAATCACGCCCGACTTTTGACGACAAGTCAAGGTAGATACACTTTCTTGTGAATAGATTAAGTATGCCGAATCTCGACCAGCCGACCTTCGATGGAAACAAAGTGAATACCTGTTGCAACAAGATTTAAATTGATATGGGTATTGAAACGTGTAAGATCCGTTTTTATCAATTTACCGGATTTAATTAAATTAGCAATTTAATTAAATTACTAAAAACGTAAATAAATAAAAGACACGTGCAATTTTTATGAGGTTCGGTCACACCTACTCTTCGAGGCCACGCCCAGATATCGAATAATCCACTAATTTCAAATGATTACAGGCACTCTCAGACTTATACAACCCAAATACTTCATCTTCCTATTGCCACCGGTCGTCTTGAACCTATTAGCCGGATCTATTTAGCGAGCACCACTCGCCTTGTCATTGAACTCCATTAAACTAAAAACGCCTTCTCCCAAAAGCTTCTAATTCTTCTCTCGAAGAACAATAACATCTCCTCCCCAAGACTCCAAATTCTTCTCCCGACGAACAAATAATGACCACTCGAACTTAATCTCAAATATGCGTGAATTTCCAAGTGTCCAAGGTAAAGCAATCTGTATTTGAGACCCATATAAATAGTAGCAGCAACCAATCTCCAAGTAGATCTCGAATTAGAATTAATTCAAATTTCAAACTGTTTCATGATGTGTTGCAACACTTCGTAAAACACTTTGAACTTCAAATATTTAGATTTTCCCCAAAACAGAATCTACTCACAAAATCCAAACTTGGTTGCTCATAAAGTCTTCAAAGTATCTTCGATGAACATTTCCTTAATTAAAAACGTGATCTTTTGAAAATCATGGGATATTTTGAAATTCTAATTTGAATAGGATTAGGAATCCTACCTAAATTAAATTTTCCATTTAAATTTTGAAATTCTAATTTGAATATAATTAGAAATTCTACCTAAATCAGATTTTTCATATAAATTCAAATTCACAAGATATTATCACATTTTTAATATTATCCAGCAGCATAATCTTCTTAGCAACAATTATCTTCAAGTAAATTTACATCTGCAAATATTCAAACTTCAAATCTGCATCTTCACGTGACTGCTTGCAGAACACCGACTGGGACACTGAGCAAAACCGAACTACACTATTGTTTTTGGTTTTTCTAAACAAGTTGCCATAAAATGGCAACATTTAAAACCTAACAATCTCCCCATTTGGAAATTTTTGGCCCAAAACAAACATAAAAACAAAAATAACAAATAAACCCAAAAAGAAAAACTAAAAACTATATTACTCCCCCTAAAACTACGCTTTCCCCCTTTTTGGCTCGACAAATGCCAAAGAGAACACTTCTAAAAGTTGAACTTCTAAAACTAATATTAGCACATGAACCCACTGAATACCATCAACCAATGAAGTGAAATGAAGTAATCCAAATGCAAATCTTGATCCAACTCCCAAGAATGAAGTGTGAGGAACACCCACATAATGCCATGATGAGAGCAATTGAGAAATCAAACTTGAACCTGCAAAAGAATGCAAACACAAATAAACCACAAATTTGAATAATCTCTGTGATTTTTGGGGTTAGGCTTTCCTTTGGGGAGATGAAAATCAGAGAAAAGTGAACAATCATAAACATTTGAAACCGGAAAAAGTTTGAAAACCCATAAATCTCTCAATCAGATCAACACCCAAAAAACTACATTTTTTTTAAATCAGCAAAAAACGCAAGAAGCTGGCTATTGCAGAATATGTTGCAACATCAGGTGCAACACCACAGACATATACCCAAGCTAGAGACACATAAGAACACGGTTTTTTTTTTTTTTAGACAAAATAGAAAGCCCTACTTACATGGAATAGAAAATTTAAATGCGAGCAATTGATCTTAATTCAAAATATTTCGTCTCCATAAAATGTAAAGTTTAAAACTTAAACTGGAATCACATGCAATCAACTTCAATTGATCAAGAATCAAAACCAAGTGTGTGTGTGAAAAGTTCAATATCCGGTACCTTTTGTTTTGAACAATTTTTGTAAAACCTTATTGCAAATTCCCCTTTCACCATCCTTTGTTTTTCAAAATTTTGTGGATGACCAGTTGGTAGCTTTCACTCTATCGATCACTAAAGAAGCTCTTTTCTCACTGTAGATCATCTTCTACATATTGGTGATACATAGGCCCGGATTACTCATGGATAGCTTCGCACATTAGGGTAGGTAGCTTTTTCCGTCAAAGGCCTCCTTTTTTCTTTCGAACCTTTTTGCCCAATTCCATGTTTTTCTTTCCCTTTTTTTTTTTCAGAATCATAATAAGATTAAAAAAAAAAAAAAATCCTCTTGACTCAAAATACCATTAATCTCATGTAGTTCACAAAAGGTTGGTTCTAATTTATAATCAACATCCTGCAAAAACAATTCATCCAGATTCAAGTTTTAAAATTTGAAAATTATGAATTAGAAACAAATCAAATCAAAGATTAAATGCTAAATGCCTAAAGTGAAAAAGTCAAAAATTGAAAATACATCATGCAAATTCCTAAAAACTTGAAGAAACAAATTTCACCGTCTCATGAACTTTGGGAAAATATTTGCTAGTTGACTCTCTATTGCAGCATATTATAGTACAATGATCTTGTATTTAAGAAGTACTTGCCTTTAAAGAGAGATGAACAGTAAAGCACCTAAAATCAAATTTCTAACCCAAGTTTTTCGAGAAACATTATTTTTCAAATCAATTTTCAACTTAGGTGCAAATCTAGACTCAGTGGAAATTGGTGGGTTAAGAATCATCCTCTCTTTAAAGCATTCAAGTACTTAAAACGTCTAGGCTTGCAATAATGGCAAGCACAAACAAACCTCTTTGGTTTATGCCTAGGATGTTTAGGTTCAGAATTCATACCTGATTAAGGACTAGTTTCAGGAATAGATGTACCTTTGACAAACATGGTCTTTGAAGAAGAAGATTCACCCATGTAACCTAGGCCATGATGATCACCACTTGATTTCCCAATAGATAAGATGTGGTCAAGTTTAGCCATGCCAGAGTTGAGCATCTTCAAGGACTTTTGCGTGTTCTCCAACTCAAGTCTAGTTTCTTGAAGCTTCCTTTCCTTCTCAGCAACAAGGAATTCGTAATTAATCACAGCTCTCTTCAAGACATCTTTCTCTTCAAGATCAAGTGACTTGTTGATCTTGCAAACTTGAATTAACTTGTTATACATCTCCTCGTATGCTCTCTGGATGTCTTCAAAACTAAGATCATCATCATCACTGCTGCAATCTAATTCAGAATCATCAAATTCAGCTACTGTTGCAAGCGATGTTACAGAAGGTGTTGCAACAAACTTTGTAACAGTGACGGCAGAATCCTTCATAGTGTCACAATTAGTCACAATGTTGAAAGCAACATGGTTGCTTACTTCATCTTCATCATACTCATGACTACATTTAGATTCCTCATCACTCCAAGCGGTATTAAGTGATTTACCCTTTTTATTGAGGGTATTCGCACACTCGGATTGAATATGCCTGAAGCCTTCACACTCACAACATTAGATTCCTTTACCTTTCTTCTTGAAACCAAAGGTATTTGCAACAGCTTTTCCTTTTTGAGAATTATTAGACTTGCCGAAACTTGAATACTTGTTCATCTTATTCATCTTCTTCAAAATTTTGCCCAAATTTTCAGTAATCAAGGCAAATGATTAGGTCGAGTCTCCATTATCTTCAATGCCTTCTTCCCCAGCAGATTTTTGGACTTCGGCTTGAATAGCGATGCCTTTCTCCTTGTTGTTGTACTTCATGTTCATCTTAAAAGTTTGCAGTGAGCCCATTAATTCATCTAATCTCATCGTGCTCACATCTTGGGCTTCTTCTATGGCAGTGACCTTGTGAGCAAACCTATTAGGAAAAGATCTAAGGACTTTTGTCACAAGCTTGGTCTCGGAATATTTCTCTCCATGTGCAAACGCCTCATTTGCTATATCATAAATTTTGGCATTATACTCGGCAGTAGTTTCACTCTCCATCATTCGCAAATTATCCAACCGAGTAGCCAATAATTGGAGCTTTGACATCTTCACCACAACAGATGTTCCTTCATAGGCAATCTCCAAGATCTTCCAAGCATCCTTAACACTTTCACAGGTGGAGATGAGCTTGAATTGGTTAGCATCAACCGCATTAAAAATAGCATTCAACACCTTAGAGTTGTAATGGCAAGACGATCCTCAACAATAGACCAATTCTCTTCAGGTTTGAGAATAATACTCCCATCATCATCAATTTTGGTGGGATGTGTCCAGCTAGTCAGGATAGATCACCAAGCTTTTTCATCAAGAGCATTAATGAACGACTTCATTCGAGCCTTCCAATAGGGTAATCTGTTCCATCTAGTAGTGGTGGGCGTGAAACCGAACCTCCTTCACGTAGCAAATCCATGCCTGCAAAACAGATTAGTCTCTAAGATCTAACCTGAAACAAAAAGTCAGTAACCCGCTTTGATACCAATTGTAGATCCGTTTTTATCAATTTACCGGATTTAATTAAATTACCATGTTAATTAAATTACCGAAAGCGTAAATAAATACAAGACACATGTAATATTTACAAGGTTTGGTCACACCTACTCCTTGAGGCCACGCCCAGCTATCGAATAATTCACTAATATCAAATGATTACAAGCACTCTCGGACTTATACAAGCCAAAGACTCCATCTTCCTATTGTCGTCGGTCGTCTTGAACATATTAGCTGGATCTATTCGGCGAGCACCACTCATCTTGTCGTTGAACTCCCTACAATTGAAAATGCCTTCTCTTGAAAGCTTCAAGTTCTTTTCCCGAAGAACAGTAACGTCTTCTCCCAAAGACTCCAAATTCTTCTCTCGAAAAACAAATAATGATCACTCGAACTTAATCTCAAATATGCGTGAATTTCCAAGTGTCTGAGGTAAAGCAATCTAAATTTGAGACCCATATAAATAGTAGCAACAACCAATCTTCAAGTAGATTTTGAATTAGATTTAATTCAAATTGTTTCATGATGTGTTGCAGCACTTCGTGAAACATTTGAAATTCAAATATTTAGATTTTCTCTAAAACAGAATCTACTCACAAAATCCGAATTTGGTTGATCATAAAATCTTCAAAATATCTTCAATGAATATCTTCTTGATTAAAAACGTGATCTTTTGAAAATATTGGGATATTTTGAAATTCTAATTTGAATAGGATTAGCAATCCTACCTAAATCAGATTTTTCATTTAAATTTAAATACACAAGATATTATCCATGTTTTTAACGTTATTCAGCAGCATAATCTTCTCATCAACAATTATCTTCAAGTAAATCCACAGCTGCAAATATTTAAACTTCAAATAGGCATCTTCATGTGACTGTTTGTAGTTGCAAAACACCGACTGAGACACTGAGCAAAACCGAACTAAACCATTATTTTTGCTATGCCAACACTTAAAAATCTAACAAAGGATGAAGTTTCTCCAAATAAAAAAACCGAATATCGGGGAAGATGTTCGATTTCTCGGAAAATACTATAAAGGTCGTGAAAAGTACATTGATCCTGTGATAATTTGGGTAGGGAGGAGGTTGGGAAAATTTGCGTTGGAATTTACAAACAAAACGAGTGTTGGGATCAGCATCGTGGCAGTGGTGGCAAATGTATCTGTCGATGAGTTTTGGGTTGAGAATTAGACCAAATCAAAGTTTGCATACAAAGCTGCATCAGATTGCGGATCGGCAGTCAGTCGGGAAGTCGGATGAATATTTCCTCCAATAAGTATTCAGATAAGATGACATTGATGACTAGTAGTTTTTGAGGAATAATAAGAGGAATATGAAGCTTTTGCATTAAGAAACTCAGACATCACCCTGGCTGGTTAGGGTTCGGTTGGAGGAGGTGAAAAGGTTTGCTTTATATTTATATTTGAAAATATATTTATTTTTTAATTTGTTGTATTGAGGAACTTTTTTTTTTTTGGTTGTTGTGTTATAATTTATCTGTTTTTGTATGTTACGCTATAATTTTTCAATTTCTAAACTAGGCAGTTCTCAAGATAAACATGAAGTTCAAAAAATATAAATGTATATTAACATTTTTTTACGGTGAATTGTAAAAGGATTAGTATAGCACTATAGCTCCACCATTAGATATATAAACATAAAGTTTTGTCATTAGTTCCTAACTATTAATGTTGTCATAGTCGATGGTAATTTTCACACCTAATTAGTATGAGATATTTAAAAATAACACATAAGATTTGAAATTTGACTAAATAACACATAAGATTTGAAATTTGAATCCCACGTCCTGAAACCAATATTTTTATATATATTGGGATATTTACCAGAAAAATATATATTGTGATATTTTTTTTTTCCTTGTAAAACATATTGTGATAGTTTAATTCCCAAAAATAATGGGACGGACAAATTTCTTATTTGACCTCAGTACTTTGGACCTTATGACCAAAATGCTCTAAATCTTTAATTTGTAACATTTGTTTAATTTGGTAGTTTCTGAAAATGAAAAAAAAAAAAAAAAAAAAAGGGGTCATACGATAAAAAAAATTAAAGGGTATTTTTTTTATAGCAAAGTTTTAATTAGCTTGAAAGTTAGGGTAAATTGTTTGGGTAGTTCTTAAAATTTTAAGTTTATATAATTTTGGTCTTTTTTTTGCAACTTGAGTGATAATATACTATAAGAATGTTTTACAATAGTATTTTTTATTAATTTTCAGACAAAATCTATCATTAAGTAATGTTTTTAATAGTGGATTAGAGTTACACAAACTTAAAATTTAGGGCTTAAACAAGTAATTTATCCTTATTTTAAGTTTTAAGGTTGTTTTATATATTAAAAAAAAAGACGATAGGCAATGGGCATGACCACTCTAGTCAAAGTTTAACATAATTTAACAACATTCCTCTTTAAAAGAAAAAAAAAAAAAGTAATTGGCCTAAATGGTCCCTAAACTATTGAAGAGGTGACGGTTTAATCCTTTTTTTTTTTTTTTAATTTTGGCCGAGATGATTCTTAACTCTTTAAATGTTGGCAATTCAGTCATTTTTGTCCAATTCGGTTAAGTTTCTAACAGAAAAGGTCACGTGACCCATCACATGAGTTAGATTACACATCAAAAGACTAAAATACCCTTATTTTTTGAAATAACAATACCCTACATACATTTATAAAAAATAAAAAAAATAAAAAGGAGAAGGAGAGAGGACTCAAACCCAGGTCCCCCGCATTGTCTTCTCCGTCGCCGAGCAGCCCCCCCAAGTCGGCGGTGAGCTCAGGCCGCCCCAGACGAATGCCTCCCTTCCCCCGCGTTCTCGCTGAGCTCATCTGCCCCCCCCCCCCCCCCCCCCCCCCCCCCGAGAATCTCTTATCTGGGCTCGCATCCTCCTCGAGCCCCTTTTATTTTTGTTAAACTAATTATTGTTAGATTATTAAAATACCCTCTTAAATTAGATCATATGAATTGTACATGACTCATTCTGTTAGAAATTTAACAGATTTGGACGGAAAGGACTATAATTGTCAATATTTAAAAAATTTAGGGCCGTATCGGTCAAAATTAAAAAAAACAGAGGCCAAACTATCACATCTTCAATGATTTAGGGACTATTTAGGTCAAATACTAAAAAAAAAAACATTTTGAACTCTTTTAAAAATTTAAAAATAAATTAACGATTTGAACTTATATTAACTAAAATGTAAATTACACATTTTATAAAAAAAAAAAAAATGTAATTACACATCTAAAATATAGAAGGTGATTCCTCAACTTAATTTATTTTAAAATGTAAAATTCGATTCGAAACCCTCTCTCTTTTTTTTTTTTTTTTAAGTTCGAATCCCCCGGTTTAAAAAAAAAAAAAAAATTAAAATTGTAAATTCAAGGAGATTTTATTAGTAAAATTAGTTCACGGATCAAAATGTTAGCAGTCAGGGACCTGTAGACTGTAATGCTCTTAATTCTTCTCTTATTTACATTTCGCTTCTCAAAATCAAATTTAATTAGCACAGCCGTCCATAAGTCCACTCTTTTTACGGAGATGACCTTCACCAATTACCCACCACCTCCTCCGATACGAATGACGAACTCACATTAACGAACAACCTTCCAATTCTCACAGGTCAGTTTCAATTTCTTCTTCATTTCTTATATTTCTTCTGATTTCTCGCTTTATGAAATTCTCATCAATTCCATCCGTTTCGTTCGTATTTCACGGCAAATATCTTGCATTGTGAATTCAAATTCAATCAAGAATCTTTTTTTTTTTTTAGGGTTTAAATTGATTAATTTGATTAACGGGTTTCTTTTGTTTGGTTTTGAAATTCTGGAAAATGAAATTCGGAAAAAGAAATTGATTGGTTGTTCATTATTGGGTCTAAATTAAATTTTTGGAACTTCGCATTGGTACTGAAAAAAAAAAAAAAAAAAAACGCAATATCGAAAAATTATCGGGGCGAAAAGAAATCGAGTATGGGTTCTTAAGCTAAGCATTTTTTCAGTTGTGCTTAAGAAATTCATGAGCTTTATTTTCATGAGAGTTTTTGTGATTGTGAAAATGGTATTTTTGGGGAAGAGATTGAAATTTCGGACTTTAAAGGTGAAAGGTGATTTTTGAAGCTTGGTGAGCTTGGTGTCAAGAGTTTTCTTGTGAATTTTGTTAGTAAAAGTTATGAAAAGGTGAAAATTCGGGCTCAGAATGATCAAATATGATGATCTTGTGTATTTAGGGACGATGAAATTAGCATAGATAAAAGATTCTTAATGAAAAATAATAATAATAGGGGTTGTGGGCATTTGCAGGTATGGATTGTTGGGGAAAATTTACAATGCGGACACTGAGTTTGTATATTGAAAAGAATTTTTGTACCAAATTTGTTTTTATCTGAATCGACATTTTTGAGTGTTCACGAATTTTCGTTCGTAACTTTTCAGGTCTTACACTTTGACTTAGCTAGCATTTCTATGGAAGAGCTAGACGGTGCTTCAGATGGGGCGAATCAAATAGGTCCTACTCAACTTTTCCTTATTTGTGGGCTTCCAGATGACATTGCTCTTCTATGTCTTGTGAGAGTTCCCCGAAAGTATCATAGGATCCTAAAATGTGTTTCAAGAAGATGGAGGGACTTAATATGCAGTGAAGAGTGGTGTTCTTACCGTCGAAAGCAAAAACTTGATGAACCTTGGATCTATGCTTTGTGCCAGGACAAGTCGGAGCAATTTTGCTGTTATGTTTTGGATCCCAGCTCATCACGAAGGTGTTGGAAGCCAATCGAAGGGCTTCCACCTCGTAGCTTGAAGAGAAAAGGCATGTGCATGGAAGTATTAGGAAAGAAAGTGTTTTTGTTGGGTGGTTGTGGTTGGTGTGAAGATGCTACAGATGAAGTATACTCCTATGATGCTTCGGCGAATGCTTGGTATGAAGACGCTCGCTTGTCAACGGCAAGGTATCGCTGTCCACTTGTGTTTTTGGCTAGCTTAAAAGATTATTTCCGCACATATCTTTGATGATAGTGAAAGCTCTTTCATGCTCATATTGCAGAAACATGAGTTCGTTTTTGCGGCTATTTAACATCATGGATTCTAGTCATGTCGTCTATCCCTTTCATTCCTCATTAAAAGATATGTAAGCCCCTCAATATTTGGATTTTACATTTGTCTTTTTCTTTGCAGGTGCTATTTTTCTTGTGAGGTTTTAGATGAAAAAATATATGCCATAGGTGGATTAACCTCAAATTCAAGCAACCCGCATTCATGGGATACTTATGACCCTTACACAAGCACTTGGACATCTCATTCAGATCTGAACATTGCCCCTGAAATCGAGGATTCTTTTGTCATGGATGGTAAAATTTACATCCGCTGCGGTACCTCACCTGTTACTTCTCATGTGTATGCAGTGGTTTATGAAACATCAAGTGGCATATGGCAGCACGCAGACATGGATATGGTGTCAGGTTGGCAAGGTCCAGCAGTCGTAGTAGATGGGATGCTTTACGTATTGGATCAAAGTTCAGGAACGAGACTTATGATGTGGAAGAAGGAGACCAGAGAGTGGGTGCCGGTCGGGAGGCTCTCACCCTTGCTTACCAGACCACCCTGTCGGCTTGTGGCTGTTGGGAAGAGCATATTTGTTGTGGGAAAAGGGTTGAGCACGGTCATGCTTGATGTTGGCAAAGCAGGAAATGTGGAAGGCACAATGGTGAGTTCCTCAATACCGAATTTAAATTCAGATGACGATGTAATTAGCTGTAAAAGTTTAACACTTTGAAACTCTGTATTCTATCTGTACCTATAAGCTACTGTGGAACAATTCTCACGTTGTTTCATGCACTCTTGACTCGCTAGTTTTGGCTTTTCACCATAAACTGTTCGTTGCTGACGAGACTAACGTAGAATTTCCAATTGTTTAAAACTGTGCATGTTGAATTTGAGTACTTTGTAGCACATTCAGTCTTTTTTCCCCTTCGACTTCACCAAACTTCTGGGCATGCATAACCTAGTAGTTGGCAACAAATTGGTGACTCCAATAATTTCTACATGTTAGAACATGTAGAGGAGATAGTTGATTTTACGGTGGATCTGAAATTTCCATATACAGAAGAATCATCATGATCAAAAACAGGATCTTTTAGAAAGATCAAAAACAGGATCTGCTATAAAGACCAAAAATAATGACTGGGAAAGAAGTCTTGAATTTCAGTTTCTTGGATCAATTACAGTTACAGATAAAATGGCACAAGTCTAACTTTTGTGATCAAAGAGAAACCTTCCTGCCAAACTAGAATCAATTCAGGCCCCAAAAAACAAAAAAAAAAAACAAAAAAAAAAATTTATGAAATTGGCTATAGTACATTGTAATTTGCATACACCTCAATCCAAAGATTCTAGCTACCCAAAAAATACAAAGAAATAGCTGTAAAATTTGCAAAGTCATCATGTTATCCTACCATGGTATTCGTCAAGAGCAATGGATTCTTTTTTTTTTTTTTTTTAACCCTTAATTACAACACAATGAGAACTCTGAAATCGAATATCAACTGACAATTCTGGTTGACAATTCCTTTACGAATGCTGGGGCATGGCTTTCGTCATAGGACCGGAGTTGATCAATCGTTCTACACCTGTGTCATTCCTCGGCCAGTTAATAGCTAATGAAATACAGATTAAGGGTAACAAACTCAGTCAGCTTGTCCTTTTTCTTTTAAATGCCGGGTGTATGGTTAGATTTTGAGAATCTAATTCGTCAATCTTCAAGATACATTCTCGCATCCTCTTCAAGACAATGGGCATTGCAGAGGCATTACTTGAAATTTTTTCTTTAAGCAGTCGTATTTTCACAAGAGTCTCTTGATCTCTATCTGCAGGCTGGTTGGAAGTTGTAGCCTGTCCCGCATCTGTACAGTGCAACCATAAATAAAACCTTTGGCACGCAAGAGATGGATATAGAGATCATATAACCAAATTTTTTGAAGGAAAGGGCGGCATTAATGAAACAAACACAATGGAGTGAAGGAGAGTTCTATACAAAATAATTAAAGAGACCAAAATAGGGCAGCAATTTCTGATAGAAAAATGCGGACACAAAATTGAGCAGATCTGGTTGTTAACTAATAAGACGGTCATTTTTGCGACTAATTAATACTTTCCTCAATGGACAGTAAGGGTTAGTTTGAGGTTGCTATGCTTTTGACAGAATTTCTACTTTTACTTATAGCAAAAGGAGAAGTAGAAGCCAAAAGCAAAAGTTACAAGTCCTAGCTTCTCCAAATACCTATTAAAATGCACTGATGTTTGTTCAAATGACTTTTGAGCATCTTTACCAAACACAATTTTTGTATCGTGGCTTGTGTTAAGTACTTTTAGGGAATGTTTACTTTGCATCAAAGGGAAAGGGAAAGTGAGTAGTCATTACCTTTCCCACTTAATCATGTGTTTGCTTACAAAACGGAAAATGAGATTTTAGTAAGCCCCATACAATTAGGGAATGAAGAAAGGGAGTGTCAATCCTTACATCCCCTTAGTATTGATTCCTTGTAAGAGGGAATATATCAAATTTACTCACATAACCTTAATAAAGTTTTCATGTGCTAATATATATATATATATATATATATTAACATTACTAGGGTTATTAAACACTACAAAGGGAATGGAATTGTTTCCCTTTACACCATCTAATAGGCAAGTAAACACTAGAAAGGGAATTAATGATCTTCCTTCTTATTCCATTACTTTACTTTCTAATCTCATTACCTTTCTCATTACATTCCTTTACGATTTAGTAAATGCGCCCTTAGGGTCTCCAAAAGCATTTCTATACTAACCTATATGTGTTGCCCTTTCCCTTCTATCCCACATCATCTCATATAAAACCATGCATTATTCATATATTCAGAATCTTTTAAGTGTGAGCGCTACTGCTTCTGCCTTCTAACCATGCCTATGCAAGGGTGGTAGCTATAGAAATTACATATTCACCACAGCTGAAATGTTGTAACCCTTTGCAACAAACATCAAGAAATTATCGTACGAAATCTACTATAATAAAGCAGTAAGCACCAAGTGTGAAAGCCTAATAATTCATGATAGAAACTGACAAAAAGATAATGATAATGGACCTGTATCTGGATCTCCCTTCCAATAATCTTTGTTGATGGAAACAAAGTTAAAGGCCCAACAAAACACGGGAAAAGATTGTGTTTGCAGTTGATAATAAAACGAGGCCACTCGGGAGGTCCACCTAAGCTCTATGAATGGTAAAGATTACTTGAGCTAAAACTTAAAACTGCAGCAATCCAGCCAAATGACTTGAGCTTAATGCAAAAGATAAATGTCCCTCGTGTCTACAAACAAACTAAGTGCGAAAGAAAAGGAAACCGATTATTAAGAAGACTACCAAACTCCAGTCAACTACTAAATGTGCTCAAAATGTACATGAAAAGGTAATGTGAAAATGTCTGAATGTGCAGAGCCTACTTATTGTCCCAACATAGAGTTTGGTATTAGAAGAGCGAAGAAAGAGGAAAAACACGGAGAGACAAGAGAAGTGACGTGTGTATTCTTGTATTCTTCTTCTTCACCATAGCAAATTATGCAACGGTTCAAAGTGGACGTAGCTCACAGTGACGATGAACCATTACAAATTTTCTGCCTACTGATTTGTTTGTTTTTCTGCGATATTTTCTTTTGCAGAGAGAGAGCGAGAGAGAGAGAGAGAGAGAAGACATCGTAAACTTTTGCAGACAAAAGTAAAATGTGAAACCATATTCCATAACGACCTTCCCATAAGGCCAAACATTTTAACAATGCAAAGATAACAATATTATTTATTTAATTACTTCGTTTTAGCATTTCTTTAGACTGAAATATTAAACCCTTTACCAAAGTACCAACGAATTCATCTTTCTTGACCTCTCAACCCTTGCGAGATCCACATTGTTACTATTATCTCATTAATCTCAAAGTTACTCCAGTAGTTTGCAGAACTAAACACCGAAAAGAACACAAATTTACGAACCATAACCCACCAAAAAGAATCTCAAAAACAGAATTTTGACCATGTTATGTTCCACAACGAAACTACAGCACCAAGAGAAACTAAACAAAATTTGAAATTAAAAATAAAAAAAATAAAAAAAATAAAAAGCAAAAAATTTGGAACAGAATTTACCTGGATCAGGATCTCCGGGGGTACCAGGCACCGAGAGTTCACGAAAAACGGGTCTCTGGGCGGCGAGAACAGAAGAGAACGTGTTCTTGAGCTTGTTCGGCAAGGTTTCTCTGTAACGAAGAAGCTTCTCCGCCATTTCTTTCACCTCCGACTCCAGCTTCTCCAAATCTTCCGATTCGGCGGCGTCGGTCGCCGTTTCTGGGCTTTCTGGGTGTTCGCTCGACTCCATGGCTGGAGAGTTCGGAACCCCAGGCGCAGAGAGAGAGAGAGAGAGAGGGGGGAGAGAGAGAGAACTCGAATTGTGGGGGACGTTTTGGAGCGTAATTGGATTTTTTTTTTACGTTACAATTAGGGTTTTTTAAACATTTTTGAAATTTTGAAAATGGGAGTAGCTGTGGTAGGGGTTCATTGAGAGCCCCTACCCATAGGGTCAAATTTTGAGCCGTTAGATTTCAATCGTACGGGTCAAATTTGAGAGTGCATTTGAGAGTCCATAGACTCACCCTTATTGTAACAAAGTCAGTAAAAAAAAAAAAGAGAGAAGGGAAGAGAGAGAGTCGGGGGGGCGCGGGGGGGGGGGGGGGCTGGGGGGCGCCGGGCCGGCGGGGGTCGGGGGGCCGACGGCGAGGGGGGGTGGGCTGGGGTCGGGGCCGCCGGGGCTGGGGGGGGCTGGGGAAGAGAGAGAGAGGGGAAGAGAGAGAAGAGAAGAGAGAGAAAGGGGAAGAGAGAGGGTCGGGGGGCGCCGGAGGGGGCTGGGGGGGCGCCGGGCAGCGGGGGTCGGGGGCCGACGGCGATGGGGGGTGGGCTGGGGTCGGGGCCGCCGGGGCTGGGGGGGGCTGGGGAAGAGAGAGAGAGGGGAAGAGAGAGAAAGGGGAAGAGAGAGGGTCGGGGGGGCGCCGGGGGGGGCTGGGGGGGCGCCGGGCCGGCGAGGGTCGGGGGCCGACGGTGAGGGGGGGTGGGCTGGGGTCGGGGCCGTCGGGGCTGGGGGGGGCTGGGGAAGAGAGAGAGAGGGGAAGAGAGAGAAGAGAAGAGAGAGAAAGGGGAAGAGAGAGGGTCGGGGGGGCGCCGGGGGGGGCTGGGGGGGCGCCGGGCCGGCGAGGGTCGGGGGCTGACGGCGAGGGGGGGTGGGCTGGGGTCGGGGCCGCCGGGGCTGGGGGGGGGCTGGGGAAGAGAGAGGGGAAGAGAGAGAAAGGGGAAGAGAGAGAAAAAAAATTTCGTCGCCGGCGCCGGAGTTGATGCCGGAGGTGGGTCGCCGGCGTCGGGAGTGAGTCGCCGGCGATGGGGAATAGTTTGGGTGGGAATGATTATGTGAGGTAAGGTGTATGATGAGTATCGTACACCATCAATATTTTAACCGTTCGATTGAATCTTAACGGTCAAAAACGAACCCCTACCGTAAGTTGTGGTAGAGTTCCTGAAAGGCACCCTACCACAGATTTTCCCTTTGAAAATAATTTGGGGGTTTTCTTTTTCCCATCCTTCTTGGATGGGGCTTTCACGTTTTGTCAGGAGTATTTGAAAAAACTGCAACACCTAGTTCGTTGTTGATTTTTTATTTTACGCGTCAAATTATTTAAATATTTTTTGTTTTTACACAACTATCCCTGTATCGGTTTGTTGTAAAAATTGGATGAAAATTAAACACATTTTAACCGTGCCAACGTTAATTTAAGTTAAAATTATATTAAACATTGGAGAGAAATTGTTTCTTTGAAATATTGCTAATGATTTCTTTTTTTTTTAGTTTGACGATGGGAGATTTAAATATTATATCTTGTACTATAATTAAGTATATAATTATCGTTAAACTATACATACAATCATTATTTATGATATTACCTATAATTAAAACTTATGTAATCAAAACACGTTAAATTTTAATTTTTGACAGAATACAGTTATATTAGTTGTTTATATAACAATAAAAAAAAGTTTAGAGTAGACTGATGTGTAAAATTACAAACATATATCAATATGAGTCAAGATGTATAATTCAATGGTAGTTTGCTATAAAAACACTTTATTATTGTAGGTTTTTTTTTTTTTTTTTTGGTTATTGTTTCTGACTTTGAAAATTGTCTCTAAATTACCTCAAATTAATTATTGTGTCATCTAATTATTAAAATCTCAACTAACAAAATTTACAAAGTTGTACCCTAAAATGTTACTTGACATTTGGAGTATCCACTCTAATTAGAGTTTTGAAAATATTTTAATTGGAAAAAAAAAATTGAATGTTTGGAGTAGTGTGTTTGGTTCAAGATTAACTGTTTCAAGTTAATGAATGTAAAAACTAGCCTATGTTTGGTGAATGAGTTTAACTCAAACTCAACTCAAATTTTTCATCTCAATTTTTGTCTTTTTCTGAAAAGTCAACAAAATTTATAACTACTTTTTAAAAAGTCAACTCAACTTAAACTTAAAAATTGCATCTCATCTCAAACACCAAACGAATGGGTTATAATGAACAATATGGGTTGTATTTAGTTCATCTCGTCATTGTATGCAGTTTAATTAAGAAAAAAACCATTTCATTTCGATTTAGAATAAGAATGTTATGAACTTTTAAAATTAAATTTTTGATAAAGATTTGGATATATAAATAGTAAAATTAGTTTATCAAAAAAAACTTTTAAAACTTTTCAATTGGAGTGGGAGCTTCAAAACACCCTTTTATAAGTCATAAAACAATTCTTATTAAACTGCATATGGTCCTAGTGTGTCTTTTTTTTAGACTTTTTTGTATGGATGCCCGCTCAACTTTGTGAATTTGATAATTTAGTCCTCGAATTAAATTTTTTGGCAATTGACCCCCTGATTTTAGAAATCCTGCATGAGAAGTCATTTCCCTAACTTCTTTCAAATAACTAATGGTTTTGAACATGTGGTTTTCATGTAACCTTCACCCAAGGGGTATTTGTGGTCATTTTCATTGATCTTTAATTCAAATTCATTTTTTTAAATTTAAATTTAAACTTAAATTCAAATTTAATTATTTTAATTATAATTAATTAAAATTACATTTTTCTTACTGAAAAGTTCTGTTTTATTTATTTATTTTTTTGGAGTAAGATTAATGTAAAATTAACTTAAAAACTTATCTTTGAGAAAAAAATAATAATAATACGAAAAAAGGGGGGAAAAAAATAAAAAAGATTCCAGCGCTTATGCTTGTGCTGAGACTATCAGGATGAGAATCAGATCAAAGACCACCATTTTATTTTTTCCAACAAAACCTCAAAAAGCTTACAAATATTATTTTGGTATTTAGCAGTACAATATATATCGTTCCTCTTCCTTTGGCTCTCTCAATGAAATAAAAGAAGGAGAGAAAAAGAAAAAAGTTACATTTTTTTTTTCTTCAGAGGAACTTGAACAAAGATGAGGACACGCTTACAGTGCCGTAACTGCTTTTCCCGGCACCATGTCGGAATTAATTTGTGACCGTTAGATTTGCAGATCTCCTCATGAGATTGCCACGTGGAAAGGCATTTAACTTGTTACCGGTTAATCCATTTTCTTCATTTCTCTCACATCACGTAGCAGCTCTTTCTTTCCCTTCTTTTTTCTTTTTGAAAGAAAACTACGTGCTAAAATTACGACCCAATCACCTATCAAGTACTCTGTCTTAAAAAAAAAAAAAAAAAAAAAAAAAACTTTTTCTCTTAATTAATCTAAATAATCCTTAGTGTCCACACAAGGAAGCAAAGCTTCGCCGGAGAAGTTGACGATGATGGGGAAGGAAAGCCATGCTGGAAAAGGCGACGACGTCGCGAGGAGTGATGAGCCGGGTTTATACCCGTGAATTGAATACAATCATCTTGATGTTAATTTAATAATTATTTTAATGTTTTTCAAGTTATTTTTAGTGTGTTTGAGTAAGTTAGTAAGCAGAGGACTTTTTAAGTAAATCATGTGAATTTGGTGCAAATTACATTGGACACAAAACTCAGGAAGGACAGAGAGCCAAGGCTACAGCCCTGAAGTTCGGCAAAGCAGGGGCAGAATCTGAGCACTGCAATCATGGAATTGAGTGCTATAGCGCTGATTCACGGACTCCAGAACAACAATAGTGATGACTGCAGTGCCCAAATTTCAAGGCTGCAGCCCTCATTCATAAAAGTTTCCCTTTTTTGTATATTTTTATTCAAAAGTTGTCATTTTTGCAACAAGTCTATAAATAGGAGAGATTAAGGTTAGTATAGGGGTTTGGTATTTGGTTGTTCTTCTAAGCCGACAAACAAGAGATGAAAAAGAAGAAAAAGTAAAAAAAAAAGTATTTGTTAGATTTAAGTATTTGTTAGGATTTAGTTTTTAAGAATTTTATTTTTATTTTTAGTTTTTAAGTTTTGTTTTCTAAAAAAGTTTGAGAGATTGCATCTTTAATCATCAAGAAAAGAAGGAGAAGAAGATTAGAGAAAAATTCTTGGAGACTTGTGACAACTCCAAAAGGGTTTTTTCTTCCTATTTTCTTATCTTTTTATTTTTGTAATTTAAAAATGGTTGAACGTTTATTTTGTAGAATTTTATTTTTATTTATGAATTAGTTTTCTTTTTCTGGGATTGCAATTTGAACTCAACATGTATTTTGAATTTATTTATTTTCTCTCTTGATTTTATTAATTAATATCAGATTGTTTTTTCTATTTTATGCTTAATGCTTCTAATTAATTGGCCACTGATTAGATTGATTTTGTAACCCTAATGAAATTGAAAAAGAGAATTTTGTGTTCAGCCTTAGATAGAATGACATATGATCTGTGTGCGGAAGCCTTGAGTTTATGTAGGATAGGAATATATCTATGTAACATGTGTAACCATAGAGATGATCTATATTTAATGAATCTTTCTTAATCTAATTCTCATAGGAATATAGTGAGTTAATTAAGGGGAATATTTCTATCTGACCATTGGAAGAGGCTTTTAGATAGTTTAAGACTCTCGATTAACAATTCAAATTGATTAATTTATCTAGGGAAGAGTAGAGAGAATCAAATAAAGTGTTGAGTGAAGAATGTAATCATAGGCTTTTTCTTATTGGTTTTTATAATTTATAATTTGTTTTTTTCGATTATTCAAATAAAGTTAGAGTTAATATAATTTCGATAATTGGCAAACAACAGTCTTTGTGGAAACATTACTTTTAATGATAACGTACACTTGCGTTAGAAAATCCACAATAAGTTTTTGGCACCGTTGTCGGGGACTGCTTGTTTTACAAATATTGATACTAAATAGCTCTAATTTTAATTTGAATATTTTTCTTTTCTTTTTATTTATTTTTCCATATTTTAATTTCGTTTGTTTTTATCTTCTTCGAGTTACTTCAAGATATTTCATCGATGGGTCCTCATGAATTTCGCTCAACATGATTTGAAGCTGTTGTATAGTGCTTGGTGGAGCTACAAAGATTTGCTAATTCGGTTTCCTTATCATGGTTTCTCGAAGGAATTTCATATTTAACTCTTCCTTCATGGCTTGCATGCTACAACAAGAAATTGGGTTGAAAGGGGAAATGGTACCACCTCTTTCTACTAATAATCTATTGATGAAGCCTACTATATATTGGAAAAAATGGCCGAATTCGAGTACTGGAATTTAAATTGTTCAATGAACAACCACGGTTGGGAGAATAATTCATACCTTATGGAGCCATGGATTGATACCCAATATCAAGATACGGAGACATCTTCCGAATTTCTAGCTTTATTTGCTTACCATATGGAGAAGATGGATCAAAATCTTGAGTGTATGAAGGATTTTCGAAAGGAATCATGTGCAACCGTGAGAAGGATGGCGACAATGGTGGAAAACTTCAAAGAATTGAGTGCATCTGTTCCTACTATGGATGTTCCAATTATCAATATTAATGATTGCCACTCTTTGATGAGTGCTTTTTCATAGTCAATCCGATGATTATAAATCAAGCGCTACTTGGAGGCAACCCAAGTGTTCTTAACTTTGATCTCTTGTTTTAGTTTCTTTATTTTAATTCTATGTAATTATGTTTTCATTAGTGTGTTTAGTTTATATTAATTACTAATCTTTTTTATATGGATTTATTTCAATCAATTCAAGCAAGTTTGGGGGTTAGTTGTTTGAGTTTTCATCTTATCTTCCTCCAATCGAAGAGTCAAGTGCCAATTCTTTTGCAGAAGGCAGGTCGTGGGCACTGTAGCCCTTCTTCTCACTGTTGCAGCGCCCGAAAAAAAAAATGGAGACAGATTGTGGGCGCTGTAGCGCCACACTTCCACTGTTGCAACACTATAAATCTTGAGAGTCAGTGATGAAGTTGAAGGAAAGAAGAAAGAGTAGTGCCTCTAAAGATCAGGTAAGTGTGTCCATTCACTTTGTGCGTTCATGACATTGGGGACAATGTTCATTTTAAGTTTGGGGGTGGGAAACATATGCATGTTTTATTTTATATGTCTTTGTTTTCTTATATTTGTTTGATTGTTTTTAATACAGTTTTTATCATTAAAAAATATATATATATATGTTTTTAAAGAATGATGAACTTTGACCACAAAGTCGATGATATGAACACGATTGACCTTTTCGTAGCTTTTGGGAAGTGATGAATGTTTTCTTATCTGTGTGCTTGGTTTCATTGTCGCTTTGCATTGTTTTTAGATTCTTTGAACACAAGCAGCTTTGATCACTTTGCCACCTTGCATAGTTAGAGAACGTTTATGTGGATTTTAGTCATTATTAGATCTTATTGAACTCTAGAACCTGTTTGATTGTTACTCAAAGCGAAATCCCAGATAATGCAATGCTAAGGATATGATTTAGGCCATTTTAGATCATTTGAGCCTTTGGAGTCTACCCGATGAAATAATCTATCCCTAGTTCGCCCCTTTTGAGCAGATATTAACTTTTCTTTGTTAACCATTATATTAGCCTAGCTAGAAAAGAATTTCTTACCCTTCAACCTTCGCCCTTAAGCACATGGATTGGTCTAGGAATACTTTGGGTTGTGCAAATGAATGGGGAAGATGGGTAGAGTATGAGAAATTACTTGTATAAATTTAGATTTCATTCAATTCTCTTTAAAAAAAATTAAAAAAAAAAAAAAAAAGAGAAAAGAAAGAAAGAAAAAAAAAAAAAGAGAGAGAGAATCAGAGGAAACTAAAGTGGTTGATACAGAAAGTTGAATAAGTTTGGGGGAGGTCTACATTGGGAAGAGTATTGGGGAATATAACGTTTCTAGAATAATTGTGTGTTTTTGGATTTTGAGTTACAATTTTTCTATATTTCCTACCTTAAACTTAGCCACACAATATTACAAGCTTAACGAAGTCCTATTGATCTTTAGCGTTGAGTTGTCGACATTAGTGGAGAATGGCATGAAAAACAGGCATATGGAGTGATCAAGGTTTTGGAGGTCATTGGCATGAACTTGGTTTGCATAAACTAATCTGACTGGCAGGTGATTTAGTGTGAAAAGCGGGCACATATACACTTGAGGAATCTGACGCAAAGCATGGTAGGTGATGGAACTGAAAATCTAGACCCTTATAATGTTCAAAGAAAAATAGGGCCAATGACCGAAACAAGACAACGGGCGAGTCATCGGCCGGTCGTCGGTGTGTCGTTACTAAGCCTCAAAAAATAAAGTAAAAGACAAGAAAAGTAAAATGGTTGGAAGAGAGGATCCCTAGGCTTTCGAAGTAAGCCTTGATTTGGACGTCTTAAGTTGCCTGATTCTAGTAGAATATTCCTTAAATGCTGATGGGTAGTTGCCATTTTCTGTATAGTTTGACTTTTCAATTCAGAAATGATTAGAAGATATCAAGAAACTATCTTTTTGTGAGATATGAGCTTGCTGACCGGTTCCTTTGCATGATATGCATGATTTAGTTTCCTTATTGCTATAAATGAAGTCAACTTTCCTTATTTGGCTCTACTGATTTGCCAATTGTCTGTCAGTCGTTTGCTATCGTCTAAGAGTCGTTCTCAGGTCTTCTGAGTTGCATGTCTCCGAGTCGTCTTATACTCTCTGATGACTTATCCAGGGACACATGTATAGTGAGAGATGAGAGTACGAAATCTGACATCAACAATCATTATTTTTACTTTCTTAAAGGTTTTGTTTATTTCACTAAAACCATTGAATGCTCATATGGATCGTAAGTTTGAAAAATTTTGGGTTTTGACTGAGAATCCAAACTAAATCTGTATTGTTTGGGAGAGATAAAAATGAGTGTAGTATGGATTTGTAAAAAATGAAATTTTAATTTTAGATTTGAGTTGAATTGAAAATTTTAGATTCAAAATAGTGATCCAAATACACGCTGAGTTTTTTTTTTTTTTTTTTTTTTTTTTTTTGTACTGCCTCAAGGAAGAAAATTAAAAGAGAGATAAGAAGAAGAGAAAACAAAAGAACAGCTCTATGTGATATTTGCCATTTGGTAGTCGACGTATACAAGTTTGTTTTGCTATTGAAGGAAGTCATCCCTTGAAACGATGTCGTTTATAATTGTTCGACATCTGACAAATGGCCATGAAAAACTCCCGCCAACCAAATGCTCCCGCCGCCCGCTATGCTTGGCTTGCGAGAAACCGTAGGAAAATTGGAACAAAAGAGGAACGACTATATTGATTTTTAGTTATTCAGAAAATTTTTCTTTTATTTTATTTTTATTTTTAGTTAAAGTATAGACAAACAAAAGTGAACCCCCCCTCCCAAAACTACCTTGGGTGAACACTACGAGGTTTTTTTTTTTTTTTACCCCCTCCCCCCTTTTTGTCTTTGGAAAATCCCATTAAAAGGCATCCAAAGTACCTTGAAGACTCCGAATACTATGGAAAAAAACCCATCTTCGATTACATCAAGATAATTTTTATATTAAACAAAAAAAAAAAAAAGAGATAAACCATCTCAAAACCACCCCTCACTTTCTTATTCCTTTCGGAAAGATCAAACTTAGATAGTTTTAAACAAATTATTATTATTTTTTTCTTTTCATCTCTTCTTCTGTTTTCATTGAAATATTGCTTTCATGCATGATAATAAACCTCTCTTCTCTCCTCCTTCTAAGGTGATACTTCTAAAGTTTGGCCATCAATAATTTCAAACAAATTTTTTGTTCGGTTTCCGAATCTCCCACCAAGCTAATGTATGTTATTGCTTTGCCTTGTATTTCAATCAACAGATAATGAATTCACAATCTGAAATCGACTTAGAAGGGCCATATCGCCTTCTGTATTGTTCGAGTAAAGGAGATAGGGAAGGGGTTATGCAGGAGTTAGAGAAAGGTGTGGAGCCAAATCTTGCTGACTATGACAAGAGAACAGCTCTCCACTTGGCATCCTGTGAAGGCTGCACAGAAATCGTTGTTCTTCTTCTCGAGAAAGGCGCTGACGTGAACTCTGTTGACCGTTGGGGCCGGACTGTGAGTTCAGTTCCTTCTGCTTGGGTTTTGCAGAAACTTCTAGATAAATTAGTGTTTATTAAGTCAAATTTAAAAACTCATTCATCAATATACTTTTTACAAAAGAGGATACACTTCTGCAGTACTTTTGAAACGTGTGTAAGAGCTCTTCTTACATTATGAATAACACAAAAACCGACAAAAGAACTAGCAAGACCAATTAATAACATCTATAATAAAACCAAATCCCATTTTGATCATTGGACCTTCTTGATCACAAACTTGATTTTGAGAGCAATGACATTGTGTAACATTTCCATTGCCTAATGACGTTTTATGTGTCGGATGTTGCACAGCCACTATCAGACGCTCGTAGCTTCAGTCATGATGCAATTTGCAAGATATTGGAGGATCGCGGTGGAACAGATCCGGTAATTCTACTTTCATGTGTAGCTTCTGGAAGAAAGTCTTTACTCCTTGTGTACTTCTGCTCTTGTAGCTGAATTTTCTTTAATGATAAAGTATGTCTCTCTTATGTTTATATCACATTTCTAATTTGTTTTTATTGAAATAGGTGGGAGTTGACTCGCACTTCCCGTGCTATGAAATCGATCAAGAGGAGGTGGATATGGAGGAAGCAAAACTTATTGGAGAGGTATAATTTGCAAGTAGGAGAAATCTTGAGTCCATTTTGATGTTACTTTTATTTTTGAAAGCTTAGAGAAAGTGAAGTCATTTGATGACTTGATGATGAGGTTTAGCAGGGAGCTTATGGTGAAATTTACTTGGTAAACTGGCGTGGTACAGAAGTCGCTGCAAAGACAATTCGTTCCTCTATCGCATCGAATCCAAAAGTAAAGTAAGTTTCTTCATCTGGACATCTTCCACACAATTCTTAAAGTGTATTAAGTGCTACGGTTATTGTTAATGTTTATTTCTTTTAGCTAAAAGTAAGTTGCTAAATTCTAAATTTGACCACTACAGGGATTCTTTTATGAAAGAACTGGCTCTGTGGCAAAAACTACGCCACCCTAACATAGTGCAATTCCTTGGCGTTGTAAACAACTCTGACCGATTGATCTTCCTCACCGAGTATCTTCGCAATGTGAGTTTCGCCAAGTTGATTGAGGAAAGGAGTAGGTTTTTTTTTTTTTTTTCCAAAGTTTTCTAACCGTTGCAAAATGTGCCAGGGAAGTTTGTATGACATACTAAGAAAGAAAGGAAGACTTGATCCACAAACAGCAGTTTCTTACGCTTTAGACATTGCCAGGTTTCGCATATACTCTTGTGTAGTATGATTCTTATTCATCGGTTCTGTCCTAAGCCAGAAATGTTTCTAGAAGATCAAGTACAGAGAGAAAAAATTGATCCTAAAACTGCAGTTTCTTATAGAAAGAATTCTATGACAGGGTATGAGAAAATAAAGTGGCAGGACACCATTTTCAGCTCTTAGATCGCATCAAAAACACACCAAACCAAAAATAGTACAACAAGCTTAACGAAACTTGATGGAAATATGACATTTTAGAACTGTGCCTTCTTATGCTTTAAACATGGCCACTTTCCCTTCTAGTCCTATGCACTTTTGTACTATATATCAATTAGTACCGAGTATAACTGTAACATAGTCATCCTCCCAAGTAGTCGGAATTAATGCGTATATCAGCCTCAAGTGTTTTTAGTTTTTATTTTGACTATTTTTCTCGTCACATTTTCGCATTATATCTCATTTGTAGTTGTAGTTGTTTCGACCCTATCGTAATCAGTTAACTCTTGGACTCGTGAAACTTTGCAGGGGTATGAATTATCTCCATCACCATAAACCACATGCTATAATTCATAGAGATTTGACACCAAGGTACTTCAGTTTCGATCTCTATATTTGAAATTGAAATAACAAAGAAAACTTGCAAACTAATTTCCCATTGGAGAAGTAGCAAAAAGGTCATTTAAATGCACTGTCATTTTTATCATATGGGACTTACAGAAATGTGTTACAAGATGAATCCGGGAGGCTTAAGGTCACTGATTTCGGTCTAAGCAAGATTAATCAGCAGAAAGATTTGGGCTACAAGATGACTGGAAGAACAGGTTCATGTAAGAGACGTTCCAGTACTAAAACTCTTCTGTGTCCGAGAGGTATTTTAGTTTATATTTTGTCTTCATTTCATGTAATTTGGTAGATCGTTACATGGCACCGGAGGTTTATCGTCGTGAATTATACGGGAAAGCAGTTGATGTCTTCTCATTTTCTCTAATAGTGTTTGAGGTAAATCTAAATGAAACTTCCATTGTTTTCCTTTGGTAACTTCGTCTTTTAGAATCTTTTAACAAGTTACGGCATTGAATTTCCATTCTTTTTGAGGTTGGCATATATGGTTGTGATTTTAGATGTTTCAAGGAAAGCCATCAAATCTGGCAGAGGACGCGGAGCGAGTTGCAGATAGGCGAGCATATGAAGATTACCGACCACCTCTCTCCTCTTCCCTTTTCCCCGAGTCGATTAAGGCGTGAGTTTCCCCAAAAAAAAAAAAAAAAAAAAAAAAAAAAAAATCCTAACAAATATGCAAATAGCTAATTACCAAGTATGCATCGCTTGTAATTTTTCGGAATTTGTAGCATACTTGGAAAAGCAAAGATTTCAAATAGCAACCCCATATACTTGGTATAATAACTCTTCGTAGTTCACACCATTATAATGAGTTTAACGTATAATGCTTAGAATTTGGATCACTACTAAAAGAATTATATTTCAAAGTACAAAGTTGGTTTTGCATGAAAAATGTAACAATTACTTAATTTAATTGATTAATTAATTTATTTATTTTAAAATAATTGCACAAAAAATCCATTTTTGGAGTCCGGTTTTAAATAGGTTCCTTTTTTTATAATATTGCATAAATGTCTATTTTCAAATAAACAAATGCTTATAGTACATATATTGTCATTTTACTATAATTGGCATAATTTCTTTTTAATACATATTCTTTTTTCTTATTTCCTTTTCTGTTTTTTGACTTTAATGATGATTTTTTTTTTTACTGATAAATTTGAATTACCTTTAATAAAACCAAATCAATTTTTCCTCATTTTTTGAATTTTGAAATGATTCTTAAATATCCACATTTTATATTCCTTTTTGGTGTTCATTTTTTCAACGTTCACTTTTGTGTTTTGTATTCCAAGTATGTCAATAACACTCATGCTTTTTTTTTTTTTTAATTGATTGAACATGATTTTTCTGATTCAATATTTCATGATTATTTTATTTCACGTTTTGTGGTTCATGATATGTGACCAAATTTTTTTTTTTTATTGTGAATAAGATGTTTTTTTTTGTTTTTGTTTTTGTTTTTGTTTTTGTTTTTTTGTTTCAATATTTCATGAATGTTCTTTCATGAATAAAATGTTTCTTTAGCATAATTTTTAACACATTATGATTCTATTAATTTTTTTTAAATCATTGCTATATATTTATCTTAATGACTAATTCTTTTTTATAATAATTATTTTTTAGCATGTTTTGGGTTTTTTAAAAACATATTTCTTAAGTATAATTTTGGTTTCTTGAAAACCTATTTTTTTTAGTATGATTTAATAATAATTACAACGTTTTATAATAATTTTTTCTATTATTATTGGTCTTATTTTAACAGTTAGTTTATAAGGTTTAAATATGATATGAAATTACTTATTTCTTTATGATACTTACTATATATCATTACAATGTTTTTTTAGATGTGGTTTGTTTTTCTTTCTTTATGATAATTACTCTATCATTATGTTGTTTTTTTTTTTTTAAGTTGTAAAGTGTTTTATGTTTATTTACAATTTTTTTATATATATTTATTGTGAGTTTTATCTTAATGACTAATTATTTATTTATTTATTTTTTTGCATACTCTACTCTATAACTTCTATGTGATTTGGTACTTTTTTCTTTATAATAAATTAAGTAAAATTGAATTTTGTTCTTTATAAAAGATTTGCTTACTCCAATTTTTTTTTTTTGGGAAATTTTTTCTTTCTTTTTTATTCAATTCTTTATTTTTTTATTTTATATTCTTAATTGAAAGGTAAATTGATCTTTATAAGTATCATTTTAGGTATTCATATAAATTAAAAATATAGACATTTTTTTTAAATCATGGCCTCCAATTTATATATTTATGTAAATAATCTCCTCCTCCTCCTCCTTTTTTTTTTTTTTTTTTTTTTTTTTTTTTTTTTGCAAACCAGGCTTCTTCGCCAATGCTGGGACAAGAATCCTGATTGTCGGCCAACATTTGGGCAGATAATTTCTGAGCTGGAGATCATCCAAGAATATTTCCGAAACAAAAAGTCAACATTATCCTGTCGTAATTGTGCTATTCTATGAATGCAGATTTTTTTATTTTTTTTTTTTTTCGTCCACAAATTCAAGACGTGGAAATTTTTTTTTTAGCTCAAACAATTATTGACAGCAATGTACGTGGAACACTTGAATGTCTCGGTGGTGTAGTTGGTTATCACGCTAGTCTCACACACTAAAGGACCCCGGTTCGAACCCGGGCTTAGACAATCATCTTTTTTCCTTTTTACCGGGCATATTTACACACACACACACACACACACACACACATATATATATATATATATATATATATTTTACCTTATTTGATGACAGCAAAAGTATACAGAAACACAAACGAGAAGTAAGAATCTACACTGTACAAAACAAAAGACAAATTAAAGTAAAACAGGCCTAGTTCCATTTTGTTATATATATTATATATATATATGTATGTATGTGTGTGTATATACATATATGTACAAATAGATTTTGTCACAGGTAATATTTTCTTGTTTGTACGCCATGTAACATATTTACAACTCTCAATGCTGAGGCCTAACGGGCACAAATGATCCCAACTGCAGGCTGACCAGTGCAAAAACCAAAATCGTGTAAGCGACAATGCCAAGTTGAGCGAAAATTTCGACCCAAGTTTCCCATCTAGCTACTATTTTGGCTGGCCATTTGGTGAATGCTGTTTATAATTAATCTTTCTTTTTGCATCAAGCAGCGTCTCGATTCGTTTTTCACTTGCGACGGATTCCTGAATGTTTTTCTGTACCAAATTGCAGAGGTCGTCAAGGGCCAGCACCGGAAATGGCTCTTCAATAAGAACACCAACCTAAAGAAATTAACAAGTACGTTTAGAACTCTGTTGGCGAATTATTCGCAAAATGCAAAATACTAATGACTGTCTCATTTTCTTAAATTAGTCCCTTATTATCTAAATTTGGTTACACAAAAGCGATATTCCGTCTAAGATTTTACATGATTAAACAAAAAAATATGTTGTGGAAAAATAAATACATCAGGGAAAGAGAGAAAGGGACATACTTCTTCTATGCAGAACAAAGAGGCGGCGCTGATAAAAGTAGCAGGAACGACAATCCAATGGCAATCATCCCAAAGTATGATAGGGAGAGTTAAATGCCAGAGGACGAGAAACCTCGAAGTCAAGCGAGTATACGAGAGAGGGATCGGAGTGCCAATGAGTTGTTCACAAACACTAATTCCTTCATGAAAGCAAGAGATTTTAGATTCCTGCATAATGTGAGCTTGATAAGATATATCATCAAACATCTGATTATATCTAACTTTCAATTGTTCGATAGAACACCCGAAATCACCAAATATGCTCGGGAATCGAATGGTATACATATGTGAGCCTGCCAAACTAGTCCAAGAAAAGATTACCAACATATTTCTCCTCGACTCTTCTAACTTGAGCATCTGCAGGCTTTGTGTGATGAACTGAATAATGCAGCAGGGGCGGTGTTTCGAATTCAGAACCACCGCCAAATCGTCTACTTCAAGCAAGTTTTGGAGATCACTTGCAACATCTGAGCCATAAATTACATGACACTGCAATTAAGAAGTTTTATATCACCAACCAAGTGAAAAAAGAAGCAAATCCGAGTTGTTCTTCAGAATATAAACATTATGACAAAATTTGATACTAGAAAAATGGATGAATTAGAGTAATTAGAATCTTGGAAACTGACTTTAAGGGCAACTGGAAATGCCATAATGTACTGCAAAAGCGCCTCCTTGATCGGTGCATCGCCGGAAGAATTCTCAACCGCTGCAACCACCTGTCTAGCGAAATCGTTCGCCGTGCCAATCACCTTAGTCCAAGCTTTCCTCCCTTCCTCGAACCGCGAGTACGACGCCTCCGTCCGGAACACCAGCAGCAGCGCCAATGCCGGCGCCGTGAGCTGATACGGCAGGGACGAGGCCCTCAAGACCGGGAGGAACTCCGGCAACCAGTCCGCCAACACTGCGTAGTTATAACCCGCGATGGCGGCGGCGAACGAAGTAAACGTGATAACGGGCGGTATGAGCGAGAGGATCACCCGGGAGGAGAGGCTGGAGAGTAGGTGCCGGATGTGGCGGAGCGAGCTCCGGTGGTGGACCCACTTCTCGTGGTTGTACAAGGTCCGGTTCCGTTGCATACCGCGCTCTTTGACTCCGTCGGCCCAGTCGGGTATGGCACGGAGAATCGAGATCAGTGTCTTGGCGGGAGAAGAAGAAGGTGGAGGCACTGAGGAGCACAGGATTTTGAAAGAGAGGAGTTTGTTGGGTTTGGAGGGAAGGGTAGGGTGTAAATTTGACAAGGGTTTGGGGATAAAGTTGGAAGAAATGGAAATGGCGGAAGAAGTTGGTTTGGTGGGGTGTGCCATTTCTTCTGGGGATTGGATTTGGGACTAGGGCTTGGAGGGAGAGAGACAAAGAAGAGGGCATGTTAGGAAGAGTCTCAGAGAGTGGAGAGCGAGAAAGTGTTTTGTTTTCCCAAAAAAAAAAAAAAAGAAAAAAAATTTAAATAAAGATAATTTTGAAGTTTGGTTAGTTAAGAAAACGGTTATTTGTGAAGGAGGTCTTTACACGTTATAAAGATTTTGGAAGTGGGTTGAGCGTGCTAAGCTTACGGCATTGTGATGACCATTTTCTAGGTGACAGACACTTCACGACCGTTTCTTTCCGTCGTGATGTCGGTCAGTGGAAGATGACTCTCTTGCTTTTTATATTTAAATTCAACCTAAATTAAGGGCCTGTTTGGTTGATTCGTTTCATTCAAGTAAAACTGTATTTTTTTTTTATCTTTTATTGAAAAAGTTTTTTGTCTTTTCTGAAAAGTTAACAAAAATTACTATTGAAACTAAAAAATTTCAACTCAAACTTACACACCAAACATCCCCTAAATTATATTTTTTTCATCTCGATTTTTATTTTATATTTTTATTTTTTAAAAGTCAATAAAAATTATAATTAATTTTTAAAAAATCAATCAATTCTAATTTAATATTTTTTTTTAACTGACAAATCAAACACAAATTTTTATCTATAATTATTCAGATGAGACCCAAGTGTTGGTTCTTTATGTTTGTGTTACCTTAGATGAAAACTAGGACCTCTCCGGGTAGACCATATATGATATTAACTCATTATTTATGTGTTTTTTTTAGTGGTTTTGTTCACGTCGTTCAATTTTATTGTATTTTCTTTTGTTTTTTTTTTAATCAATTTATTGAAAAATAAATAGATGATAAGGATATTAAAATGATACCGACCTTAATAAAATATTTTGATATATTTATTGATTCTTATTATTATCATTTATTTTTTTTTTAAAAGACGGGTAATTACAACAAAGATATCATAATGATAATTTTAAATCTGAACTCATTAAAATATATAGAGTGTTAATCCTTTATCTTGAATTAAAAAAAAAAAAGGAAAAGAAGAAGAAGCTTGATTCAAGGTGGGTATTCCGACTAGATTTGACTTCTGTCCCTTTAATCTTTTCCGTGAAATGTACTTTTAAAAATGTTATAAAATGCCAATTAAAAATTACATTTAATTAAAAATACCATAGTTAAAAAGCCATGATATTATCAAAAGTGATATAAAAGAGAATACAAATAAATTAAGAGCTTTTTTCTACTCATGTATCTTGAACTTCTCACACAATTTTAATTACTACTATGGATTATTAATTTGACAATTCACGCCATGTAAATTTGTAGTAATTTATCGCTCAATGATATCAATGTTAGTCTTTTATTAGAAATTGACATTTGATTTAAGTCATTAATTAAGGACATGAATGATTATTTTTATCTATTTTAACTCAAATTTATTGAGTTTAAGTTACTTAATTAAGTTTTATCAAAATATAAAATTTTGTTTTAAATATTCATTTGTGTTAACATTGATTAAAAAAAAAAAGGGAGATTCTCTATGCTATTTATTAACAACCTATATGCAAGTTAAGTGATATATATATATATATATTTTTTTTTTTTTGTGGGGGGGGGGGGGGGTTCATTGTTGTCAATAGAGGTAGATTGCTCTATAGATTTGTAAGTGTGAGGTGCAAATTGCAAAAATCAAAAGCTCGAGGTGAAAATTTCAATGGTGAGACAATTTCATGAGGTACCAATGCAATTTAGCCAAATAAGATAGATGAGCCAAATCCACACCAAGGTAGGGTCAATATTTTTGTGGATTATTCTTATTTGTGTCAATCGACCTTTAAGGTCATTCTCATTTTATCTCATAACTTTAAATATTCATACATTATCATCTAACTTGAAATTAGTTACAAGAAAAAGAGCATTCAGAGTCGACAAAAATCGTCACTAAAACTCAAAATATCATCTCTAAAAGTCATTAGCGACAACTTTGTCGTCGTTGAAATATCGTGACTGAAGACTTTTAGCGACAACTTTGTCGTCGCTGAAACATCGTGACCGAAGACTTTTAACGACGACTTTTGTCGTAGCTGATTGGTAACAAATTTTGAATTTCGAAGACGTCACCCAAAAGTTTTAGCAACAATAGTCGTCGTTGAAAATTTTTATATTTTTTTACTCTACATTTAGCGACGACATCGTCGCTGAATGATTTAATTTTTTTTTTTTTTTTCATTCAACGACGACTTCGCTGTATGTTTTTTTATATTTATTTTTATTTATTTTTATAATACATGCCAGTGTAAACCAATTACATTTCCCTGCCAATATCCCTGCAATATCGACTATATAATAATCAAAGCAATTGAATATAAGCAAATTCATATAGTTAAGTTAATTAAGTCTTTAAACAACTGTTCGTAAGCTATTCTCAAACCTAAGTCATAACATAGTCTAATGATTAACATTAAGATCATTATGTAGAACAAAACTGATCTCCCAATTCAGTGATCTCATCATGGCTTTCTTCCTGAGGTGGATGTGAACACATAGAACGTGGCGGTGGGGGTGGGGGGGAGGCATAGGCACGTCGAAGTCTGGCATCATATGCTTAAGAATGGCCGTCTTTTGATTTCAAACCGACTCGATTCTTCTTCCAGCAACATCCAGCAATTAAACAAGTGGCAATAAGAAGGCATTCAGCAGTCATACGGATCTCAACGAAATTTTTAAACTCGTTGGAGGAGACGCCATTTTCAGTGTTTGAATTGTAGCAGGAATCCAATCATCTACTTTGTTCATTGCCTCCTCCTGCAGTAGCAAGATAAGAGCATTGTCACGTAAACTGTTAACGTTCTATCTAATATCGCCACATTACTCGAAAAGTAAAAAATGAATCTGTGATGCCAAAGCAACAAAAGCTTTCAAAGACATTCACACTCGGAAACACCTACAACAACTTACAAGGGCAGATATCATTTGTTCAACTGTTCTTTGGGAGAAGCACTTGTCAATAACATCTAGCCTACACAACCAAGCAACCATAAAAAGTGAGGATCCGAAAGATATTAACAGAGATCTCAAAAGTAAGCACATAAAAATTGAGTTTTTCAAATGATATTTACCTCACCACAAAATAAAATGAAATAGGTAAATAGAAGGTATAGAATTCTAAGACATTAACAACGGGAATTTGTAGTCATGGAACCCCTTAATGCACTAGCAAAACCTCGCGTTTTTCAAATTAAATTTCCATCAACACAATAAACAAAGTCAAACAAAACAAACAAATAGAAGGAAATTGTAAATCAAGACATTTAACAATGGGAACTCGTAAATCAAGGATATCACTATCATTATCAAAGAATCTAGGAAGTCTAGACAAGAAATAAGAGGCACCCACATCTAGAAAGTGCCCCAAAGCTGTTTCTGGCATAGCAAAGACAAACAAGGGTAGACTTTGAAAGTGTGAGATCAAGAGTTGAAAGAAAGTAACTTATATTTTGAAGAGAATATTCATAAAAATATTAGTTGAACTACTTCGAAATGAAAAGACAGAAAATATATATAGTTGAACTGTTCAAATAGGTATCACCTAGGTAACGAACAGAGAAAATAAATCTCCAGTTGAACTCTTTTTCTGTTTATTTATCAACTCTGCAGAAAAAACAGAGAAGGAAACCAGAAAACCAAAAACAAAACAAAAAAGTTGAGAAGGTGTCAACTGAGAACCCATCTAGCTTAATGTCTTCGAAAACCACCCGAAGGATGAAAATGAACGGATGATATTAATATTGGAATTAAATTCCCCATAATAAGTGAAGTTTTCATTCATTCAGATATTTGTTTCCCTGACTTTGACACTATTCATAAGTCCACATCAATTACATTGGATCTGAATGAAATTTCTAGCCGGGTGTCTAATAGCAAAAGATAAGTATGCATGCAGAAGTAATAAATAATTATGTGAGATACATACTGAATATTCATTTGCAACTCGGAATCTACCATGAATTGAAGCACCAGCTCCACCTGCCATGACAATGCAATTGAGGATTGAAACCTTAAATGATGTTTCCGTGCTAAGAGTAAGAGAATATTGTAAACAGCTATACTAACACACACACACACACACACACACACACACACACATATATATATAATAATAATAATAATTCAACTAAGGATACTTCCAATGGAATTAGTGGTTATAAAAATTAAATTCATATTTTACCAAACCGACTCGATTCTTCTTCCACTCAATCTACCTACGTACTATTGATTTCAAAGAATCCAAACTTATTCCAATTATAAAAAAAATTCCAATATTGTAAAGAAACTGAAAGAAAGGAAAAAACTGAAAGAAGAGAAGTTTTGAGTGTGAAAGAGATTATTTCATTATTAAGAAATGTAACTATTTACAAAGCTATAAATAGCTATAAACATCTTCAAACTGACTAACTGATTTGATTACACAGCCAGTATGCTAATGACACCTATACAAGTACAATCTAACTCTAACAATCATTAACAAACTAACTAATTATCCTTTACAGCCTCCCTCAAACTCATAGTAGAAAACTTTCTACTTTGAGTTTGCTTCCCATAAAAGCAAACCTAGAACTAGAGTTTGCCTTGGTAAAGATGTCTACTACTTGGTCCACTGTTGGTACATGTTTAACTTCAATCTGTTTCTGCAAAACTTTCTCTCGAACAAAATACAGATCAATTTCTATGTGTTTTGTCCTCGCATGCAAGACTGGATTTGCTGAAATCATCACTGTACTAAGATTGTCACACCAGATGATTGGTGTTATATGAGTAGGAACCTGTAATTCAGACAGCAATGATTTGATCCAGGTAATTTCAGCAACCAAAGCAGCTAAACTTCGATACTCAGCTTCTGTTGATGATCGAGAGACAGTGTGTTGTTTCTTGGAGCTCCAAGAAATCAGATTGTTGCCAAAGTAAACACAAAACCCGGATGTTGATCTCCTGTCATTTGGATCTGATGCCCAGTCTGCATCACTAAAACCAACAAGATTCAAGTCTTCAATTGGTACTGCTTTAAGCTCTAGACCAAAGTCAAGAGTTCCTGACAAATATCCGAGGATCCTTTTGACAGCTTTCCAGTGAAGCTCCAGTGGTTCTTGCATGAATTGGCACACTTTGTTGACAGAAAAGGCTAACTCTGGTTTTGTAATGGTGACATATTGAAGTGCACCAACAACACTCCTGTACAACCTAGCATCTCTGACTGGTTCACTCCCATGACTAACCAGCTTCTCTCCTGTTGTCATTGGAGTTGAGACACTTTTAGCAAGCTGCATTTTGGCTTTGCAGAGTAAATCTGTAACATACTTGGTCTGAGAGAGATGAAGACCACCAATAGTTGTTTTCTTGACTTGTAGTCCAAGAAAGTAATCCAGCTCTCCCAAATCTTTAAGTGTAAACTCATGATTCAGCCTATCAATGATACTCTGAACAACTGTAACATCGCTCCCGATAATGATGATATCATCTACATATACCAGTATGAAAATAGAAAATTTATCTGTAACTTGAGTGAATAAGGACTGATCTGTTTTGGCAGAAGTAAAGCCAAGACCTACCATAGCTGAGTGAATTTTTTCAAACCAAGCTCGTGGAGCTTGTTTAAGTCCATACAAGGACTTGTGCAGTTTGCAAACAATCTGTGAATTAGTAGCATCTTCTTGAAAACCAATAGGCTGCTCCATATAAACCTCTTCTTGCAGAATTCCATTAAGAAAGGCATTATTGACATCTAATTGCCTTATTGACCATTGCTTGCTCAAGGCTATGGTTAGAACAGTTCTTATAGTTGTAGGCTTGACTACTGAACTAAAGGTTTTTAAAAAATCACAACCAGCAATCTGGTGAAACCCTTTTGCAACCAACTTGGCTTTATACTTGTTGATAGTTCCATCAGCATTCTCCTTGACTCGAAAAACCCACTTGCAGCCAATGGCTTTCCTGCCAGGTGGGAGAGGAACAAGACTCCAGGTTCCATTCTTCATTAGAGCTTGAAACTCATTATTCATAACCTGTCGCCAACATTCATTTTGCAAAGCCTCATCAGCAGTGGTAGGTTCAGAGTTGGTAAGAAACAGCTTTGGCTTCCTGATTCCATTTTTGGCACGTGTGATCATAGAATGACCATTTTGTACCTGCAGACTAGACAAATCATTTGAGTTTTGAGCATTAGCAGTAGAAGTATTAGGAGGATTTACAGATGGAAGTAATTGGTCATTAGTAGCTAGAGGAGTAGCAAGATCAGTGGGATCTTGCCTGACATTTTGAAAGGAGTTTGACTCTGAAGATGAGGAAGTGGATTTGGATAAGTGAGAAGAAGTTGGACAAATGTGAGTGTTAGGAAGTACTGTTAATGGTGCTGGATTGGACAGACCATCATCTGGTGTGCAAGAGGAAGAAGAAGAGGACCCTGCATTTGGTTTGGTGAAAAGGAAATGAAATTCATCAAATATCACATCCCTAGAAATAAAAATTCTGCCAGATGCATCAAGACATTTGTACCTGTTGGAAAAGAGGAGATTTCGGTATTACCGAAATCAGGGATTCTTACTAGCTGTAAATAGGCTATTAGTCAATCATGTAAATTAGGAAACTTCCTAGGACAGATTGTAGGTGTAAATCAGTTTCCTATTCTTTGTTCTTTCCTTTTTGTTATTCTTGTATTCTCTCCTATAAAAGAGAAACCGTGTATACTTTGTAATGTGTGAGTGAGGAAAATACAGAAAACCTTTCACAATTCTCTATCTTTCTTATATGGTATCAGAGACAGCCCTAAAAACCCTAAACATGTCTGAAGTTTCCTCTGTAACTCCGTCCACTACAACCCAGCCAGCCAACCCTACACACCCTGCCTCTCAGCCCGATTCTCATTCTGTTCAAATTACCAATATTCGCCTCAATGGTGATAATTTTTTACGGTGGTCTCAGTCAGTCCGGATGTATATCCGAGGGCGTGGTAAGATTGGGTATTTGAAAAGGGACAAACCGGCGCCTGCACCTGAGGACTCAGTGTACACAACCTGGGATGCAGAAAATTCAATGGTGATGACTTGGTTGGTGAACTCCATGGAGGAAGATATCAGCTCCAACTATTTATGTTATTCCACAGCCAAAGAACTCTGGGACAACGTGACTCAAATGTACTCTGATTTGGGAAATCAGTCTCAAGTTTATGAATTGACTTTAAAACTTGGTGATATTCGGCAAGGAGAAGATACGGTCACCAAGTATTTCAATTCCTTGAAGCGTCTGTGGCAAGACTTGGACTTATTCAGCGATCATGAATGGAAATCAGTTGAAGATGCTATCCTTTATAAAAGGATTGTGGAGGATCATCGGATCTATAAATTTCTTGCAGGACCTAATGTTGAATTTGATGAAGTCCGGGGTAGGATAATTGGCAGGACTCCACTTCCATCGATTGCTGAAGTGTTTGCTGAAGTCCGAAGGGAGGAGAGTCGCAGACATGTGATGTTGGGGAAGAAAACACACGGTGGATCTGTGGAGACTTCTGCTCTCTTTGTTTCAGAAACTGCTGCCAACAAAGCAACCGGTTTTTAGCCCAGAACTAGAGACAAGCCGCGGGTCTGGTGCGATTACTGTAACAAACCGCGCCACACAAGGGAGAATTGCTGGAAACTCCACGGCAAACCAGCACACTTGAAGAATGGTAAGCCCGGTGATAGGAGCAGCCAGGTTACCGCCACTGCCAATGAAGCTAAGTCAAGTCCCTTTAGCAAGGAGCAGATGGATCATCTTCTAAAGCTGCTAAAATCTAATTCCTCATCGGGTATTCCTAGTGTTTCTCTTGCACAAACAGGTAGTGCACTTCACACTCTTTCTTTTTGTCAAAATTCCGTCCCATGGATCATAGATTCTGGGGCATCTGATCATATGACAAACCTATCCAACATTTTTAGCACTTTTTCTCCATGTTCCGGTTTTGAAAAAATTAGAATAGCAGATGGTAGTTTTTCATCCATTGCAGGAAAAGGGCTTATAAAAATCTCGGAAACTATCAACCTTAAGTCAGTTCTTCATTTTCCCAAATTAGCATGTAACCTTTTGTCTGTGAGTAAATTAACCCGAGAATCTAATTGTTGTGTTGTTTTCTATGATTCTCATTGTGAATTTCAGAACCGGAACTCGAGGAAGAGGATTGGCAGTGCTAAGCTGATAGATGGACTTTACTACTTTGATGATGATTTCTCCAGGAATAAAAAGGCTTAGAGCCTTAGTAGTGTTAGTTCTAATTCTGTTTATGAACAAATAATGCTTTGGCACTTAAGACTTGGCCATCCTAGTTTTCCATATCTTAAACATTTGTTCCCTCATTTATTTAAAGGTTTGGAGTGTTTATCTTTTTATTGTGAAAGTTGTTTTTTGTCTAAGAGTCATCGTACTACTTATTTGCCAAAAACTTATAAATCTTCAAAACCGTTTTACTTAATACATAGTGACGTTTGGGGACCTTCCCGAATCACTACTCTCTCTAAGAAAAAATGGTTTGTTACCTTTATTGATGATCACACTCGGCTATGTTGGGTTTATCTGATGAATGAAAAATCTGAGGTTGAAAATTTTTTTAAGAACTTTTATACTATGGTTGAAACTCAGTTTCAAGAAAAAATTAGTATTTTGCATATTGATAATGGAACCGAGTACTTTAATGAAGTTCTAGGAGATTTTTTAAGAAATAAGGGTATTCATCATCAGTCTACTTGTGTGGATACTCCTCAACAAAACGGAATTGCCGAAAGAAAAAATAAACATTTACTTGAAGTGGCTCGTGCTATGATGTTTTCGATGCATGTTCCTAAATATCTTTGGGGGGATGCTATTTTGACAGCCTCCTATTTGATTAATAGAATGCCAACACGAGTTCTAAATTATAGCACGCCATTGGAATTTTTTTTTAAAAAATTTCCTTTCTTTCGGCTATTCTCTGATTTGCCTTTAAAAATATTTGGTTACGTTGTATTGCTTTTGTTCATATACCCAACAATACTCAGTCGAAACTTGATCCTCGAGCTGTTAAATGTGTTTTCATAGGATATGCTCCTAATAAGAAGGGGTATAAGTGTTACAATCCTCAAACTAAGAAAGTTTATGTAAGTATGGATGTCAATTTTTTTGAACAAAACTCATACTTTCACAAAAATTCTCTTCAGGGGGAGAATGAGGTGATAGAAGAAAATTTTTGGGAATTAAATTCTACTCCTTTACCTAATACAATTTTGACTACTTCACCTCATATTTCATCTCATCCTATTGTCACTCCAGACACTGATACTCATTTTGATAAAAACAATCCTAGTCATATAGAGCCAAGTATTACTGTATCCGAAACAGGGGGAGAAACACTACAACCGGGTGTAGAAGAACCTAATACTGAGCTTCTGGTTTATACTCGGAGAAAACTTCATCCTAAGAGTCAAAATAAATCTATCTCTCTTAGCATTGATCAATCTCAACCCTCGGGAACTGGACCTACAGAGATCACAGGTAATTCTAAACCCAACTCATTTTCTTCAGTTCCTTTAGTTCTACCAAATCTAGAATCATTAGATCTTGACATCCCTATAGCCATTAGGAAAGGTACCCGAACCTGCACTAAATATCCCATAGCCAAATATTTATCGTATGAAAAATTGTCTCCCTCTTATAGAGCTTTCACCTCAATAGTGTCAAACCTGTTTGTCCCTAGAAATATTCAGGAAGCACTTGATGATCCGAATTGGAAATTAGCAGTAATGGAAGAGATGAATGCTCTGAGAAAAAGTGGTACTTGGGAGTTAGTTGATCTACCTAAGGAGAAGAAGATTGTGGGTTGTAAGTGGGTATTTACTGTCAAATGTAAAGCTGATGGTAGTATAGAAAGATACAAGGCGAGACTAGTAGCAAAGGGGTTTACCCAAACCTTTGGGATTGATTATCAAGAAACGTTCGCTCTTGTAGCTAAGATAAACTCAATCAGGGTTTTACTATCTCTAGCTGTAAATTTCAACTGGTCATTACACCAGTTAGATGTGAAAAATGCTTTCTTGAATGGTGATTTAGATGAAGAGGTTTTTATGGATCTACCACCTGGGTTTGAAGGTAAATTGGGGTTGGAGAAAGTCTACAGACTAAAGAAATCTTTATATGGCCTTAAACAGTCTCCCAGAGCTTGGTTTGAGAGGTTTGGGAAAGCTGTGAAGAGTTATGGCTACTGTCAGAGTCAAGCCGATCATACCATGTTTCACAGGCATAGTAGTGAAGGCAAGGTTGCTATTTTAATCGTCTATGTCGATGATATAATTTTGACAGGTGATGATAGTGAAGAACTGAAGAGACTCAAGAAGAGACTTGCAGCTGACTTTGAGATCAAGGATTTGGGTGCATTGAAGTATTTTCTCGGAATAGAGTTTGCCAGATCTAAAGAAGGTATTTTTTTACTTGGTGAGACAGGCCTTCTAGGATGTAAACCAGCCGAGACGCCTATTGAGCCCAATCTTAAACTCCAGCCATCTAAAGCTGAATAAGTCCTGAATAAAGAGCAGTATCAACGACTTGTTGGAAGGTTGATTTATTTGTCACATACACGGCCAGATATAGCTTTTGCTGTAAGCATGGTTAGTCAGTTTATGCATTCACCTGGCCAAGAACATTTTGATGCTGTCTATAGAATTCTCAGGTACCTAAAGGGAAATCCAGGTAGAGGCTTAATGTTTAAAAAACATGGGCATTTGCGGGTAGAAGCCTACACTGATGCAGATTGGGCTGGGAGTATCACAGATAGGCGGTCAACTTCAGGATACTGTACCTTTGTTGGAGGTAATCTGGTCACCTGGCGAAGTAAGAAGCAGAATGTGGTAGCAAGAAGCAGTGCAGAAGCCGAATTTAGATCAGTTGCTCATGGTATTTGTGAGGTATTGTGGATTAAGAGACTTTTGGAGGAGTTAAAGATCTCTAATCAATTGCCTATGAGAGTATACTGCGATAATAAAGCT